>PVIJ01014819.1:0-39016 GCA_004024925.1 Scalopus aquaticus
GGGGGGGGCGGGGGAGGGTAAGGGCACAAAATGGAGTAGAAAAGAACACGAAGGACCACAGAGATGGATCACGGGTGAATTGCTGGTGGGTTACCCAAGGGGAATACAGAATGTAAAAGATATAAATAACAATAAAAATATATATATTAAAAAAACAAAAAAAGAAACCAAAAGAAAAAAAAGACAGGAGAGGTCTGCTGCACCATGTGGGTTAACTCCCTGGCTGGCGAAAGCTTGATAGAACTGAGACTTTAACACCTGCGCTACCAGCGAGGCCTGGTACAGAAAGGTTTTAATGCTCAAGTTCAATAGATAAAATGATCCATTTTGTGGATACCAGTCAGTCTCCTACTCTAACAATTCTTGTCATCATTACCTAGTGAATTTGTAAGCAAAGTTATTTTGGTAAAAGGGATGGGAGTTCCACCTGGGCACAGCAGCACAGATATCCATTCATCAAGGATGATGTGGTCACAGTCACTGCTGCATGCCAATCTGCCAACAATTAGAGTCAACGTAGTTCTTGATAGGGCAATATTCCCCATGGGTGATCAGCCAGTTGGCAAGTTACATAGTGGCAAGTTAATTACACTGGACTACTTCCATCTTGGAAGGAGCAGTATTTTGTTCTTACTGAAATGGACACTTACTCTGGTTATGGATTTGCTTTGCCTATATGCAATCCTTATTTTCAAACCTGGTCCGTAGACCTACAGAATACTTTATACCATTTAGACATTCTACCCTGCATTGCTTCTGAATTTATCTCACAGCAAACACAATGTGACAACATGACCATATTCATGGAATTCACTGGTATTGCTATGATTCTCACTATCCAGAAGCTGTTTATGTGACTGAATAATGGGGTGACTTTTGAGGAACAAGATGCAAGGACAGGGAGGTGGCCAAAGTGTGTAGAACTGGAAAAGTGTCCTACTCAAGGCTGCATATGTCCTAAACCAGTGGACAACATATGGTGCAATTTCTCTAAGGTTCACAGATCCAGGAATGAAGGAATGGAAATGGGCTTGGCACCTTTCAAAATTGCTCTTATTTTGTGCTGGTATGTAACATGTGGAGAAAGAAAAGTTATGAAATAACACTTGAGAGAAGATAATACAGTATATATAAGGTATACCAAAAAAAGTTGGAAAAGAAAATGCATACAATATTACTCTCATAAAAATCTATACATTTAAAATAAATTATAAATATTTTATTTGGTGTATTTAAATATATATTTATATTAATTTATTTAAAACAAGGCTTTAAAGTATAACTAATAACTTTTTAAGATTATACATTGTAATGTAAAATCTATATTGTTACAGCCTTATTGAAATAAATTTAAAAAAAAAAACCTTATTTTATTGATTTTCAGTGCCTTATCTAAGAACATTTAAATCTAACTGTTCTTATGGGCAATATGCCAGATAGCTTGCAATTTGTTGACTCATTCATAGGTATCTGAAACTCAGAATCTTAAATACCCCAGTGGTAGAAGTTTAATCACTTGGATCACTGCTTGCTCTGGAAACAAACTGAGCAGAAATTGAAATTATCAGCCTCCTAAACCTAAGAAACATTCTCAGGGGCATTAACCTATTTTAGATTTCCTGGGTAAACTGCTCTAGAATTCATTCTAAACTCAGACCATGTTATCAAAATGCAGTGGTGCCCAATGTATTTCACAAGTTTCACATGCTCTGCAACTATTTTAAAAAGAAAGGAAAGTCTGTGGCATCACATCTTCCCCACCATATAAGTTTATTTATTCTTCTCAACAGGTAAGAGTGTTTCATTCAGTATTTATTGAACATCTCCTGTGGGCACAATACCAGGAAACTGGTGATAGTAAATGAGCCAGATTATATTGTTAGTAAGCAGATGTTCAAGCATTATTTGTCACCTGTGACTTGTGGGGTACTTGACTTAGCTGATGTGTGAAAATTGAGCAAAGCAGCTGGAATCCTTTATGTGAGTGTTTGTGGGTTTGTTTTGTGTTTTTTTTGTTTGTTGGTTGTTTTTTTTTTTAAAGATTTATTTATTTATGCATACAAGCTGGGGTACAGACCAGAGGCATGGGGCGGCGAAAGAGCTCACCAAAGACAGAGCGGGGGACAGCACAGGCAGATCAACGGAAACACACTGCTGAGGGGAGCAGCGGGAGAGGCAGGAGAGGTCTGCCGCACCATGTGGGAATCTCCCTGGCTGGCAGGGCATCCAACTAGTGTCGCAGTTGCCTGCAGCTCCACAGCACAGCACTTAACTGCTGAGCCACTAGGAAGGCCCATTGTTTTCTGTTTTGTAGGGGGCAAAGATGTTAGAAAAAAAATGGTAGAGTGTGGGAGATTGGTTTTCTAGTGTTTAAATTCAGAAACTCATAACCTCAAATATTGGATCTCTGTTTCATCAATATCATTGAACACATACAAGGAGATTATGGGAAATATTTATGTATGATTTTCTCCATACTGTCACCTCTCTCCTGAAAATGAATTTTATTCAACACAAAGATAAGCTTACAAAATGAGAAGTGAGGTAAAACCAGGTTATCATTACAATATTAAATATACCTATACAAAATTATTTTTATCCTTGCAAGTATTATTAAATTATAAGTCATATGGATCCTGAAGATATTGCCTCTCAAACATTGTGAAATGTTTACCCACAACAGCTGATTTTTAATCAAATATCCACCTGTTCTGTCCCCACTCTGTCTCTGGTGAATCCTCTCACCACCCCACACTTCTGGCCTGCACCCCAGTTCTTATATGCATAAATAAATAAATCTTTAAAAAAGAAAAAGAAAGAGGTATTCATTGCAAGGATCTCACTGTTTGCAAAAGAGGTAAAGTAGAAAAAAGGGATTTCATTTGTCACAATTCTTTATTCATTTGGAATAGTGTATGGATTAACACAGCAGATGAATGAATGCAATGGCTATACATTAAAAGACCACAAGAGAGTTTGTCACTGTTTTCTGTTATCCCCATGAAATTTTGTTTCCATATTGAGTGTAGAGGAAAAATTCCTCAATTTTGTGAAAGCACTATTAAACTAGGGGAGGAAATAACCTCAATAAACAAGTTCTCTCTTGTAATTTCTGTTACATAAAATAATAATTTAGAAATCCATTCATAAGGCATCTGAAAGCCTTAATTCACAAGGTGTGGGAAAATCACTCATTTTTTTTTTAATTTTATTCATAGAAAAACTGGAGTGTAAGCCAAGGTACAAGGGGTGAGAGGATTCACCAGAGACAAAGTGGAGAGCAGAACAGGCAGATCCACTGAAATACACTGCGGAGGAGAGCAGTGGGCGAGACAGGAGAGGTCTGCTGTGCCATGTGGGGAGCTCCCTGGCCGGGGATTGAACTTAGGTGATCATGGTGACAGCATTGAGACTAAAGCCGTTGGCCACCAGGGAGACCCTGGGAACATCACTCTCTTGATCAGAGGTCACAGAACAACCATGAAAGACAAACCAAAGATAGTCACAAAAGGAACAGAAGTGTCAGTCAAAGGAAAAAGATTTGGGGATGAATATATACATTTGAATATATGTATTTGGGATGGATAAATATACATTCATGTAAAACTTGTAAAATTTTAATATGACAAAATATTAAATAAATGCATATCAAAGATTGCATTATTATTGTCTTACTTATAAGACATATTAATGGGAAAGTGTAAAATTAAAAAAGGCATTACAAAGAACATTTTCGAGTTTAGACAATAAAAAAATGTTAAAATTGCTGCATTGAATGTAAAACTGTTTGCTGTTCTTCGGCAGAGTCATTTTACAGTTAGAAGGGAACAATTTATATTTGTCTTTGACATGCTGGGATATCTGGCTTGACTTCTGGCTAAAATAAGACCTCATTTACTAATCAAAAATTCCTGTAACAGTGAGGAATTGTTGATGGATGACTGTTACCTGGCCTAACAGTTTAGGCAGTTTGGCCAGAAGGACATTAAAAAAAAACAAACAAACAATGGGAAAGGTCTGTCTGGAGCTACTGGAAACCTAGATTGTTTGCACAAATATTTTTAATCAATGTAAAGACTGTACATTTTTTGTGCAAGTCAGAAAAACCTTAGGAGAGTAAGCCTTGATGTGTCTTTACCTTTTCTAAATATTGCCTGAACTCTTTTCTTTTGCTATCCTGTTTTCTGTCCCTTTATTACAGACTTTGGGTACATTCTGTAAGTCTCAGAAGACATTATAAGTATCTAGACATTTGTAATATTTGCAATTATTCACGACAATTAAAAGCAAATGAAAACAAAATACAACAAAATAGCATCAAAAGTGTATAGACCTTTTGATGTTATTTTTTCTAAAACAGAGGGATTCTTTGCAACTTTATTAAATAAGGTACACAGGCTAACATGGAATTTTTTAGTATTTTAGCTCTAATTGATTGGCAAATAGCGAAACAAGTAAAAATACATTCTTCTAAAGAATCAAATAAGCCTCAGAGTGCTTGTTCAGCAGTGCCCCAGTATGATAGTGAAAGGACATGCTGTCTAACCTTTCTTCTTATGACTTATTTTAAATGACTTTTCTTAATGATAAAAGTAAATAAAATGTATGTGATCAAGTGGTTATTATATTTACTCATTTTATGATATTGTAGTGATAATGATTCTTTACTTCCTGGAGAGTGATATTTAAAGCACGTAGTTAACATGACCCAGCGCAGTTTAAAATGCTAACCTTGGGCCTCCCTGGTGGTGCATTGTGGAGCTGACGGCGGCGGCGACATGAGTTCGACGCCGAGCCAGGGAGATTCCCACGTGGCTCAGCAGACTTCTAGGGCCTTGCCCGCTACTCCCTTCAGCAGTGTATTTCCATCGATCTGCCTGTTCTGCTCCCACTCTGTCTCTGGTGAACCCTCTCGCCACCCCACGCCTCTAGCCTGTACCCCAGCTTGTACGCATAAACAAATCTTTAAAAAATTAAAAAACAATAAAAAAATAAATAAAATGCTACCCCTGATGTTATCTCTGAAAGTGATTGAGCTCCTGTGAAAAATTACATATTAAACTTGTCTTCATCTACATACACTTTAGCACAAATATATTGTTAAACTGTTCAGAGTGATGAATAAAACAGATCTGAGACAAAGAGCCCTGATGTTTTTTGGCACTGTACATAAACAGTAAGAAAATTGAGCATTCTGTTTGTCTACTGTGTAACTGGAGATGAAGGGAAGAAAGAAAATAAAATGCAAACTTAAATTAGAATTAAGAAAGGTGAAACATGTTTGTAGGTTGCATGTTATCTATGTATCTACATGGGCATGCAACATGTATATATGCATAGACATACAGACAAACATGCATACATATACACATGTTTTGTTTTACATTTGCAAATTACTTATAAGACAAAAATTTAAGATATAATATATATCCACAATAGGTTCCAATAGTGTAAATTACACTGGTCAACAGTGAGATCATTACTGACTTTAAAAGGCCCTAATCTGTAGTATCTTGGTGTGCTGAACATGAATATAACCCTGAACATTTTTTATTAGCTCTCTTTTTGAAGATATTTCATATAATTCATTTTATATGTTTCACTGTGTAAATTTATCCAGTAGGACTGCAACAGCATCCTAAATCAGCATAGAATGATGTAATATTGCATTGCATTGCATAATACCATCATGCACACATCATCCAGAGTTGATTGCATCATTTTCTGATGCAATGCAATACTACTGCCTGGTGGCTGCTGAAGTAAACTGACATCATCAGTGCTCTATAGAAAGCCCTTTCGGAAAGGTTGAGCATTGAAAATATTTCAGACTTAGTGCGAGACAGTTTAAGCTACTCTTCCATAGAACTGTTATGATTTTATCCATTTAGGCACAATGTAGAACAGTAATGCCTCAAAAGTGCGTTAATAGCGTGGACAATTTCTGCTCTATTTGTGGGGAAGTGACATTTGCCAACCAGAAGAAAATGACCACTTTCAAATGAAGAAGGCTTATCATCTTTACTTCAGATGCAAGGTTGGTGACCAAGACAAGCCTTGGGGCCCGCATATATGCTGTGCTACATGTACAACACAGCTTTCACAGTGGTGAAATGGCAAAAGACCATCAATGCCATTTGCAGTCCCCATGGTGTGGAGAGAGTCAAGCAACTACATAAAAGACTGTTCCTTCTGCTTGGTTCCTCCACTTTCTGGAGGAATAATGAAGCAAAAGAAGTTGAGAATAGTCTACCCAAACATTCCATCTGCATTTAGACCAGTTCCACATGGTGAGGGACTTCCTATTGCAGAACCTCCAGCAGAATATTCCCTCGATTCCTCTGATGAGGACAAGGGTGAGCCGACCTATTCTTCTCCCATTCCATTAGCATACAGTCATCCAGATTTTCACTGTGTGCATCATCAACCCACACGGACTAGCCCAGGAAAAATTAAATGACCTGATTCGTGATTTGGACTTATCCAAGAATAAGGTAGAATTACTATGATCAAGACTCCAACAATGGAATCTTCCAGAAGATGACTTTATAGCGAAAGCGCCACCAGCAGTTGGAAACTTTCTTCAGAAAGGAAAGTACTCTGGTATTCTGTTCTGATATTGAGGGCCTCATGAATGCCTCAGAAATCACTCATGACCCATAAGAATGGAGACTATTTCTAGACTTTTTGAAACTGAGTCGTAAGACTGTGCCTTTGCACAATGGAAACTATCGTCTATCTATTCTATTCCTGAACAGCTCTACAAGATAACTGAAGAAATCTAAGTAGTCTATGACTTCATTTTTTACAGGCATTAACCGTAGGCCTATTACTATTGGCATGCATTTCATGATGTAAGCATCAATTTATTGCAGATTACAAAAAAACTAGAGCCAAAATTAGAATTTGACTGTCATATTCATGTTGAGCACATACAAATTGATAGGAAATAACTAATTTTATTTCAGTAACATGACTTGTAAAAATTTGTTGACCAGTGTTATAAATTCATATAATGTATGCTAACAATATATATTTTAAAAGCAAAGAAAAACTCAGGTCATGAAAAAAAAATGCCATTGCAAATGTGAGATATTGTTTTTTAAATTTAGAATAGTAAGGAAGTAACTAGCATTGACAATAATTTAGCAGACACCAGAGTAAAATGTGATCTAACCACGCATATATGTGTATATACATACGTATGTATACATATCTATGCTGTGTTATTTTACACTTATTCTCAGGGAATTATATTTGATATTATTTATTTATTTATTTTTAATATATATTTTTATTGTTATTTATGTCTTTTACATTTTGTATTCCCCTTGGGTAGCCCACCACCAATTCACCCGTGATCCATCTCCATGGTCCCTTGTGTTCTTTTCTATTCCATTTTGTGCGATTTTCCTATTATTTAATAAATCTTTTGAGTAAAATGCAAAATATGAACTTTGAGATAATGTTGAATGGTCATGGCTTATTTCACAAGATATAGTAAGAATGTAATTTCACTTATAAAACATGTTTATTCAATGTTTTACGTAATTGTGTCTCTTCTGATACTCTTAGTTATATAATGAAAATAAAATGACCTTTATTACTAGTAAAAATCTGTTATGTCCCTCAAAACATTTTATATTATAAAATAAATATATTATTTCCTTTGTTTCTCTTTTCTAGATTTTTTAAGTTTTTATAGTTGTGAAGGTATTTTCAGAGTTGCCAGAATTTAGCTCCCTATTTTGTTACTAATAGCACAGAGCTCAGCATCAAGTTTGTTCTGTTAAAATATCTTAAAATTATTTACATAAAAGCCTCATCAGACATTTCTTGCAGAATAAAAGACTGATTTTTAAACCTTAAAGAAAAATAGCTTGTCTATTATTTAAAATCTCTGGAGATTTTATTATGATAATTATGAACTCTGCTTTTTGTATATTCATCTCTAAATTAAATTCTTTGTAATTAACTGAAAGTAATGTGCTGTGATGTTTTCTAACTGTAAAGACAATCAGGTCTCCAAGTATAAAGTACCTCATTAAAGCTAAAATATAATGATCACCTGAGCATTTTTCCAATAGGCTAATTTTGTTTTACACTATAACTTTATTCTATTTTATTTCAAAACCTTTATCACATAATGAAAAATAAGTATTTAGATTTTATTGCTGATAAGGTGAAAAAAACAGAACAAACTACTGTCTAATCATGGAGATGTGCTAGAGGTCAGAAGGAAATAATAAATCTATAAACATTTATAGTAAAATCAGTGGAAATACCTGAGGAAAGATGTGGCACTTTGAAAGAGAGGTGTGGTGTGGAAAGAGAGGAGGGGATGGCGTGAGTATTCCCAAGGGTAGAAAAGAGGATTGTGTCATTTGAATCTCCCACTTAAATAAAAAGAGCAAGTCCCAGGTTTCCTTATCAACTTGTCCAAATTCTGGATGGGAAAAGAAGATAAGGCTTACAAATAAAAATGGAGTTAAACATTTGAAATTCACCCTTGGTGTTTGATGACTAAAGTGTGCTATTTTTTTTTCTTTAATCAAATTTAAACTTAACATGATCATATTTTTTAACTAAGATTTTTTTTTGCTTATTACTATTATATTTTTATAATATGAAAATGCTAATGGATTTCCCAAGTGCAGTTCAGGGTGGCTGTCCTTTCCAGAGATCTGATGCAAGGCCACACAGCTTCTTATCATTCTACCTCAGTAATCCCAGAATTTACTTTTGCTGTATTTTATTGTCCGGAAATTTACAGTGTTCAGTCCACATATAAACAGAGATGAACTCAACTCTACTAGCAATAGGAAGAGTAGCAAAGAATTTGAAGGCCATCTTGAATCCACTTCACTTATGATTATCTGCCAGTAATATTTACCCACACAAACTATCATTTTCTTCTTCATCATCATCATGCGCACTTATTCTATTTACACATTCTTATGCCCAATGTGATACAGATATTATTTTCATCTTTTCTAGATAAGAATGTAAATGAGGAAACTTAAATGTTTTAATCAATGTCATATTACCGAGTGAGAGAGGCAAAGCTTTATTCAGACATTTTGACCCAAGTTTCTAAAATACAATACTCAAATAATGTATGAAAACATGTTTACTAAAATGCAGTCCTCATTGCAATATTTCACTTTTAAAAGAAACCTTTTTCAATTCTTAAGTGAATTATCAGATATCAGAAGAAGAAAATAGATTATAATTAAGTATCACAATAATTTGTGTTATACATTTAATTGTATATTATTTTACTTGAATAACATTTTTGGAGAAGTGATTTAAATTTAGGCTAGATATTCCTTAAATATTATAAGTAAGAGGAATCATATAGTTTGTATCTTGCTTTAAAGCTAATGTGTAATTGCAAATACTGAACTTCCCTATGGGTGAAATTATCCACCATTAACCTGCTTACATAATTTGTTGATATCCAAAACACAACCTTTTGCCCAAAATCTTTAATTCAAAACCAATAATGCATAACAGTTTCTAACATAATTATACATGAAAGAATGAACATAATTTCACGTTAATATCTCAATGGAATATTTGGCAGATTATTACAAAAACTTTAAGTAAAGACAATGCTTAATTACAAATACAGTCACTCAGTAACTTTCAAAAAGCAGAATTTTAGGGGGCCACTGAACAAGAAAGCTCAAGAGAGTCATTTATCTCTTAAAATCTGGGCCTAGTTTCTTGCATACTAATTAAATCATGCCTGTTCATTTTAAAAGTACAGACATACTACTCGCCCTAAGGATACGTTTTATTGTCATGTGGAATATGAAATGTTATTCTGCTCCAGGAGATAAAAGCAATTTAATTTGAATCTCTCTGGAAACCAAAGTATCAGCACAGCTAGTCATCTGCATCTTCTGTGACTATTATCTTTTAGCAAAGTATTTTATGCTGTCGTTAATATATGACATTTTTTGTATACTGAACATATTACAAGGTAATATTATTTCATCTTGTCCCTCATGACTGGGAAAAAGCAATCCACTTGTGGGTGTGGTAAGTCACTTTTGCTCAGTAGTTTTATTGAGATCACTCATAGCGTTAGACGGACCAAAAATAAAAGCAGAAGGTAATCTATAGACAATCAGGTAGGGACTAGTCAACATCCTTATTTTATTAAAATATAGTCCTTCTGAGATTAAACACTTCCATAATAATCTCTTGAGCTTTCTAGATCAGTTTCACAGTCCACGTAGATTTTAACCAATCATAGCATGTTATCTAATGCTGTTAATGGGAATTCATTTCTTCTTCTAATTAAACACAGATGTAGATCTAAAATTTAAGAAAAAGAGAAAAGCTGTATTCCCTTGCCAAGCTCATAATTTCTCTTTTTTGCACACTACAGGGTCGTTGACAGCACCCAGGAGCCTAACACAGATGCACATTAATTACTCGTTCTCTAATTACTAGGGTACCAATATAACTGCTCAACCATTCATTATACATTCTTCCCAACTTCGCAAAACCCCAGAGACATATGTATGAAGCACACCACTTGGCAACATTAATTGAACCCTATTAACTCATAAAATTTATGAAAAGTGCTGCTATTAATAAAAAAAAGTGCTCTTTCCTTTAGTCCACTGAATCCACAGTGTACACATGATCATTTTCCTTGTGCTGTATATTGGATATCGGACAATGCAGCTGCTCACAGATTGTTAATTATCAGGGATACATCAACAGGATTAGACTAGAGTCCTGATGGTTAAATTAGCCAGGCTAATTTCCCGTTCTGGAAGTTATGCACAGTGGTAGTTAGCTGTATAAGCAAATGAAAATAGGATACTTAGCAAGGAAGTTAGATTTTACAAAAAGTAAACAAAACTAGTTCAGACATAACAAATCATTGTACTCTAATTTGTTTACTTAGAACATATTTCAAATTTACACTTTTTTTATTGGAAATATATTTTTAATGGACTACTTTACTTTGGAAACAGTGTATTTTTCATGTCAGAAATATTTTTCCCTATTCATTTATTTATTATTGATGGATGTAACACATACCTCCTAAGCGGGATTCACAGGGCTCCACATTCAGCAAGTCATCTCTGGGTTACCTCCTGATAAGCCTTAAATGAATCTCATCTTTAATCCAACAGATTGGTTTGCCTTGCTGTCCATTTATCATCCAACCTCTGCACAGATACTTTGTGGGTCTCTAATGTGTTCTATCTCTTCTTTTCTCGGAAATACATAAATTGTTGTGCCTGTAAAATTTATTCTAACTTTTATAGTTTTCACCTCTGAATTGATATATTGTACATATGTTGAACAAATGTTAGGTGCTATGCATTTGACTGATCACTGTAGATGCTTAGGTGAGCTCCATAAAGTGCAAAATGAACTTGGGGAAGAAGGAGAAGAAGAATAGAAGAAAAAAAAAAAAGTGCAAAATGAACTTAATAGAAGATCTGACAGTGTCGTGGAGAAAAGAGCACTAAATAATTAGGGCGTTATATACAAGAAAGGGTCTGCAAACAAATCGTAGCAGAAATGAAGACTGCGTTCTGGACTCTTGAGCCATTAAACGTCTATCTAATTAATTTCTTACTCAGCATGTGCTGCTTCTGTGGTCACTTACATTCTTATGACTTTACACCTTTTTCTCTAATTAAATTACAGTCATTTTCTTCACATTGTCATATTAGAGACCTCTCTTTAAATATTTAGTGACATAAGGAGATCTTGAAAACACAAGGATACCATAGTTATTTGCAGTAATATATTGGTTGGCAATATAAAACAAATTTCAACAACAAAATGGATTTTTTTTTGCAAATTTGAGTTTTCTTATTTTATTCACATCAATGTGAATAGTTTCTTAACAAAGTAAGATACTCTAGATTTTTTAATAAAGAATGTAATAGTGTAACCATTCCTTTTGATACTTCTCTATTACCCTCCTTGATGTAAGAGTACCAATTGTACATTTCATTTAATATAATGAGGCACTGTTTCATTTATTTATGTGAACCCTAGTAAAATTTTTATCTGTCTGATAAATTAATGAGCATATTAATATATTTGGTGAAAACACGTCATGTTAAAACATCAATTTGAACAGAGAAAATTAACTTTTGTTTTTAAAACCTGATAAAACCCCAAATCAAAAATGAGTATATTGCCTAAATGTGAAAATTTAAATAAAAATATTTAAAATTTATACCTGTGTTTTATAAATGTTTATAATACACACACACATATGTGTGTGTGTCTGTGTGTGTGTGTGTATGTGTGTCTGTGTGTGTATTCATGGTCAAAATTTCCGTGATATATGTAAAACAGACAAAAGTTAAAATGTGTAATGACAAATATCCCTAAAATAAGTTAACAGCAATATGAATTTCTTCTTCATAACATTTATCAGAGTTATTATGTGCATTTGTACATGTGTATGTGTACCTTTGTGTGTATGTGTTGTGTATTGTGGGCAGGAAATCATACTCCTGAAAGAGAGAAAAGAGAAGTGCATATAAATCTGCATAGTAAGGAAGAAGCAGAGAAAAATGACTTGAACTGAATTTAGTTACTTTTAAATATATATATATATATATATATATATATATATATATATATATATATATCCACACACACACATAGAGAGAGAGAGAGAGAGAGAGAATTTTTTACAAGTAAGGGTTATTGAGGGATTCAAAAATATTACTAAAGGCTTACTACCTTGGAAACAATTTTTAAAGGGAGAGAAAAGCAAATAATCTTCATGAGCACACTAGACAGAAAAGCAGGGAGTTTACAATGGTAGATCAACAATGAACATGAGAAGTTATTAGGAAAAAATAATGGTCATTTATATGAAAGGAACTTGTTTAGCTAATGGGAAAACAAAGATAAATTGACAAAAATATATGTTTTTTAATGCCAAAAGAAAATTTTAATTCTAAAATGAATTGAAATTTTTACTATTCATATTATTATTTGGGTTTTGAAGGTTAAGTAAAGAATAAGAAGATATTCTTGATACAACAGGAAGCAAAATAATACATTCCTTCTCATTAACATAGATTCCTTCATGCACTTTCCCAAGATAAAATCTCTATAGTGATCTTTAACCATCTCCTTTAAGGCATTTTATATTATTTTGTCATCATTTTTGAAAAGTATTTTTAATTTTATTAACTTTTGAAGAGATTCATTTGCATGTAATTAGCTTCTTCATAAAATGATTTCTCTTTCTGAAATTATGCACTGACACATTATAGAACAATCAAATCATCAGTCGCTCTCCCAAGGATCGATGTGACACTCAGAAATTTTGATGAGTGAGGTTCTCTGTCATTAAAACTACATACAAATTCTTTAAAGCTACAACTTTGGTTGTTACTTAATGTGTTTATGATTATCAGGAGTTAATGGCATTTTGTAACAAGATAGTATTTTCCAAGAAGTTAATCTTTCCATGAGTGGAGTATGTCACTAAAGGCCTCCAAAATCCCACAGAACAATCTGTTACTGTTTCTAGACCTTAACTTCCTATTTGAAGCTCTCCTTCAAAAATACATATAGTTCCAACATATGTACAGTCAGATCATCTGTTGGTGCCCAAGCAGCTGGAATTCTTAGACTTCTGCTCTGATTCTACAGTTCCTCTCCTTTGTGTCTCTAATACAGTCAGAGATAATCTTATCTTTTATGTCAATCATTTACTCCTGTCTGCTGACTACTCAGGGCTTTTGATGACATAGTTTTAAAATCGTGACTTCTCCATGATATTTGTGTATTGCATTTTTTTGGATGTAGTTTCATGGTTTTTTAAAATTCATAATAAAGAATATTATTTGACCCAAATAATTGCTGACTTTTTTTTGGGAAAATGTTTCTTTCCTTCCAGTCCATTATGTTACTGATATCTGTCCTCTAATCTGCTTAATTCTGACTATGGAGATGATTTACATGACAATCAACAAAGTGGTCTATAGAAACAGGAAAACTATTTCTTCTACAGCAGGAGGAAGTATTTTCCTTTAAGAGGGAGCTGTTGTTGTTAAATACATTTAAAGGAAAAATTTTAAAAAGGCAAAACAAAAAAAAATAATGATTTCCTAGCATATATATGGATAAACTGATGTGTGCAATTCCTTATAACTCAGCAAAGCAATAGTAACTTTATTTAAAGACGGATTTATTATTTAGAACAAAGAATTATTCTAGTCATGTGTTTAATTAAGTTGGAAAGCTAGTATAAATCACCATTTATTAAATATAGATACATGAAATGCTTATACAATGTCACAGCTTTGGGGGTAGTTTTCCTGTTAAAAAAAGATGCAACAAAGAAAGAGGACAAAGAAAGCTGAGAAATGTCAAATATACATCAGCACAGAGATTCAATGCAACTAACAGAAATTGTTATCATTTTCTAAAACAACATCTACTAATATTAAGTGGGCATATCTATTTTCTAAACAGACTATTGCTGAACAAATGCCATTAAAAATAGATTTTAAAAATCTTACATCTAAGATATACTATTAAATGCATTAAAATGATGAAATCTTAATAACTTTTTTAAATGAAAGCAAAATATTATTAAGGAGTGGGTATTTTAATCTGAGTATTTTTTTCCTCCTCATATTCCAGGTGATATTAATGTTCAAGTTTTAGTGTACAGCATTATAATTTTTATAGGTAACTTCCAAAGAGAAACAAAGTTCCAAACTTAGAAAAAATAGTTTTGCTTTTAGTGTCAGCCTTAAACTTTTCAATTTCCAATTACTTCAGACATTTCACTAAGTTGAAAACAATCCATAGATGATTGTATTTTGGCAGTAGCTAGATTTGAATAAAGTATGTATTTGATCAAAGTATAAACTCATAAGGAAGCTGAAGTTTTGTAATCTCACTAGCTCGATTATATTAAAATCTCTATAAACAGTCATGTTATCAATTATAAGATAATCTCTTCTTTAATAAGGAAGAACACTGTCATTTTTTATCATGAGTTTTGTAACACAACATAATCATTGATTAGTTTCTTTATTTAAAACATGCATTTTGAGAAATTGCATCAGTAACATTTTAATTTCTTTGACTGAATATGTGAAAAAACTGCTAAATTTAAGAAACAAAAAAATAAACTTTCAAAACTCACGATCACTGTACCTCTACTTGAGCAGTCAAAAACACCCTCAAACCTACTCGTATTATGTCTTTCCCTCTTTTACTTTGGACTTTCCTAAGTTGAAGTTTTACTGCCTATCTTTCAATCATGTCAGTGAGTTTCTACTTACGTTGATTATTCTAGGGATTCTAAATCAAAAATGACATCTGTGTCATTTTAGAAAACCACGATAGAATGTTATATATGGAACATTATATTTTATCTTTTTCTGAGTATTTTTTTCTTTGTTTTAATTTTTTATTGAAGTGGCACTGTTTACATCCTTGTTAGTGTTTTGACAGTACAAGTTATCCCCCTCAGGCGTAGTCATGGTGACACTTCGCCCCAAATCACCTAAGTCCTCCACTATAGCCCATTGTGCCTTCTCCCCACCAGCCTAGTTCTCATCTCTCCAGCTTCAGCTCCCCTCTAAATGACTCAGATCTATGGTCAGTATTCAAGGGTTAATTCTATTTTTTTAATTTATTTTTTAAATATTTATTTATTTATGTATACAAGAGCTGGGGTATATAGGCCAGAGGTGTTTTTTGGGGGAAGGGGGTGAGAGGATTCACCAGAGACAGAGGGGGGAGCAGAACAGGCAGATCTACTGAAATACACTGTTGAGGGGAGCAGTGGGAAAGGAAGGAGAGGTCTGCTGCACCATGTGGGAAGCTTCCTGGCACGGAATCGAACTCATGCTGCAGTGGCTGCTGATAGCTTCATAGTGCTGAGACTTAACCTCTTGCTCCACCAAGGAGGCCCCATGGGTTAGTTTTAATGTTTGTCTTTGACCCTGTGTTTGGTAAATGTTATATAATGTAAATGTACATTTCAAATATCATTTAATTTACATGAAATATATTGAGCCCTTTTCATAAGATTAAGACACATGTAACATCTTCATTTCTTTTTCTGTGAACTGTTTTAATTTGTATTTTCTATAAGTTTTTTGCTTCTTTTTATTGCCTAGAGATTGTGACTAATGATCAAGAATATTTGCTGTTAAACAAATATATTTGTGAGGAGTAAAAGCAACAAAGAAAAAATACTTATTTAAGAATTATTTTAAGTAGTTCTTTGTTGCTACATATGTATCAGACCTATTTGCTTTTCAGTAGATCAATCATTTGAAGTTTTAATTAAATACTTGAAAGATTATCAGCATTTATAGTTTATTACAACAAAATCAGGTTCATAAGATTTCACTTTAATAAAAAGATTCTGATTATAGTTTATAGCATAATATCAGAGCCAAATTATTAAGCTAGTGCAAAGATGAATGAAAATATAACTGCTTCTTATAAGGTAAAAAATAACCACCACACTCATCAAGAGAAACTAATTTGGTTTTGATTTTTTATAAGCATATGATGATTGTAAAATAACTAAAGACATAAACATTTGTATAAAGTGTTTCCTATATGAAAATAATAAATTGGAAAAAATCATTTTTACAACAGTGAAGTTGTACCTTATGACTTAATATAGATAGAAGACAGTATTTCTCTGGTAAATTATAATAAGCTATATTTTTCAGAGGATATTGTTCTTATGAGAGAATACTTTATTACTAAATTAAACCATTTAATATTTAAGTTAAAAGTGTTTTTTAAGAAAACTGAATTCCCTTAACACAAAATAGAGTAGAATTTTATGCTGATACAGGATTAATTATATATTTTTATATTTATTAATTTAACAGTGGTTTACAACCTATGTATATTATTTAGAGTTATAAGGTCACACACTTTAGGTGTAGATAATCACATCACTCCTACCAGCAAGGGGCCAAAATTCTTCCATCAAAGTACATTGTGCCCTCTTCCCACTTTACTCTCCCTCCTCCTTTCTCTTCCTTTGATAGCTTCAATTTTATAGTCAGATTTTTAGAGCTTGTTATTGGTTTGGTTTTATCTGACCTTTTTTTCCCCTATATTCCATATGTAAGTGACACCATCCAATATTTGTCTTTCTTCTTCAGACTTACGTCACTTAGCATAATCCCCTCAGGTCCATCCATGTTGTCACAAATGGTAAAAGTTTATTGGTTTTGATAGCTGAGTAGTATTCCATTGTACAGATACCACATCTTCGTATATCAGATATATAATATTTAAATTATACATTATATATAATGAATAACACATTCCTGTGAAATATATTAATACAAAATACTATAATATCATAGTGCTTTTAGTTGTAATAAAGACATTATATAAGTTACATCATGAGTGATGTAGAATTTAGGGGCAGAAGATGATAAACCTTGAGAACTGTCAAAAACTTCAAGGAGGATGGAATAGATTATAAAAATGGCCACACATTTTAATTTTTACTTGTATGTATGTTTTTCTTTATTATTTGTGATTTTGATACACCTCTTTTTATACCTTTTATATAGCTGGAATTTTGTTGGATCAATTCATGTTGCAGAAGCAATATTGTTCTGATAGTGAGTGTAGGCCTTATGATATCTTGTAAAGTCATATTCTTGGTCATAAGCCAAACTACCCTGTAAAAGAGTCTTAGCTAGACTGTTAGATGATGTAAAATTCCATCCTATCTCCTATTTCCTCTACACCCAGATTCAGTCAGTAACAACACTGAATCAGCAGAGATTTGCTTTCCTAAAGCTGACTGTTGACAAGCAGAGACCAACTAATTATCAGTCAAGTGTGACCCAGCTTCAGAAAAGCAACTAGCTGAAACTTGCCTAATAGCTAATTATTAGGATGTAAGGTAAATTAATGGTTGATATTTTAATTCCCTAACATCCGAGTGGTTTATTACCCCATCAGATGACTGATCAAAAGGAGGTGATAGTTGGACTTAGTAATGTTTGGACATATGAATCCTAGAATATATAATTTATTTTATTAGTATTTACTAATTTGTAAATAATACATTAACATGCATTTCACACACTAATATCAAGGATGTTGTTTGCTTGTTTTAATCTACTTAACCTCTCATCAGGATTCTCAGTTTTGTCTTTAAGAGAGAATTAGGGAGTTTATATAAAAGATTATAAAGTGTCTTGCCAGGGGCTAGTACATAATAGACACTTAAAGGAAATTTCTCTGTCTCTAATAAGCTTCAGGAAGAATACTTTCTCTCATACATGAAACCTATTAGCAAAGCAATTTTGCTTATTTTTCTAGTTAAAATTCTTCTCTGATTTAATAATTTCATTATTTTAAATTAATTGACTCAAAACTGGCCAGAGATTGGTATATTCACTTGAATTCTGACCTTCTACCAAACAAATTAAAATTAAAGCAGATTTTTCTTCTGATTAAACACTGAAAGAATTAGTAAATCTACTGCTTTCTCAGCTGTTTGTTAATTGACTTCAGTTAGAAGTTTTGCCAGGAGGAGTAATGACTACACAACTGACCTTGAAGTGATTAATCCATGAAAGGGGATGAAAGCAAAGGCAAAAATGATAAACGAGAAATGAAAGTCTTTGCCTCTTTTTGTGTGTTTTCACTATCTATGTTAGGGCCAGTCAGAAAATAAGGAGCTCTCACTTTTCACATGAAATATTAAATTCTGCCTCAGAAATAAAAGTTGAAAAAGGAAAGAAATTTGTCAAAAAGATGAGAGGAATATAATCTTATTTTCACATTTCTTGAGTTTTAAGGGGAAAATACATGCATAGATGAGATAAAGAAAAAGTCAAAGTCATAAATTATATTCAATCAAATAAAATCTTCAGAAATATTTCTACTCTATATTCAAATTTTCTTACTAACTCATTAAATATGAGTATTCTATGATGCAAATTAGATTAGTTTTTTAAGATATACTCCTAAGCTAGAGATAAACATTGTTTATGTGTATATATATATTTATATTTCTATATATAGTATATATAATATATAATATTTATATATGTCTATACATATATATATTAGTTAATCATTAATCATTTTTTCCCTGAAATGGAAACTGTGTCAGAGTTAATACTTGGGTATAAAAAAGTGAAAAAGCATATAGTCTTACTGCTCTCTAACAATTAAGTCATGGACAAACATGAAGTGTCAATTATAATAGTTGCTGACTGCTACAATAGAGTCTCATACAAGATTTTTTTTTCTGGAATATTATCAAAAGCTTTACAGATCAGAAATGCTCAATAACAGCTCTACATTTAGATATTCACAGGTCACAAAATGGGGAAGAGATATAGATTTGCATGTCTTTAGATGAATGTTACCATACCATGCCCACCACCAAAACACCCATAATCCTCCACCATAGAACAATAGACCTCCACCCCTTTTGTTCTCTACACTTCCACTGTCCCCCTCATTTAGACTTAATTGTGAAGTCATATTTCTGTGTTTGCTTTGTTGGGTGGGGATTTAGTTTTGTCTGTTCTTTTGTTTTGTTTCTTTATATTCCACATATGAGTGAAATCATTTGGTACTCATCTGTTTATCTGACTTGTCTCACTTAGCATAATCCCCTCCAGATTTATCCATGTTATATTGCAAATGGTAAGATTTCATCTTTGTGTGTGTGTGTGTGTGTGTGTGTGTGTAAAACTGAATAGTCTTCCATTATGTATACATATCACAGCTTCTTTATCCACTTGTCTGTTGATGGGAACTTAGGTTGTTTCCATGACTTGACTATTATAAACAAATGTTACCTCAGTTTTAAAAAATGTTACAAAAGTAAACAAAACATAAATTTGGTATGAAACTTTGAGATTATGAGAACAAAGTGGTTGTTACCATACAAGAAGGAGAAAAAAGAGTGGGTAAATTAGGCAAAGGTGATCAATTTATGGTGGTAAATGGAAACTAGACATTTGGTGGTGATCACAGTGCAGTACATACAGATGTCAAAATATAATGTTGCATACCTAAAGCCTATATAATGTTATAAACTAACGTTATTTGAATAAATACTTTTTAAAAAGAAAATGGGTAATAACTGAAGCAAAATTGTTTTCATACGCAAAAACATGAATTAAATGTATCATGACATATTCTGAAAATTAAACCCATGTGTGACAGAAGCACCAAAAAAAGAATTGTTATTTGATTATGATGATTTTAAAGACTTAGATATAACATAAGTAAAGGAAATCTTCTTCCCTCCTTGCCTTAATATAGTAAATCACCTTCACATGTGATCTATCAACAACTCACCTTCTGATATTTTTTAAAGTGTTTACTAATTCTAAAAGGTTTACCTTTCAATTTAATTAAATCATAAACACTTACAATGTTAAATTTGTACTGTTCTAAACATAATTTATTACCTAATTTTTGTGTAATAATGAACATTTTAAAATTCTATATGTAAATGGACATTTCTGGAATAAAGTCAGAGTGTCTACCATTAAAAAAAAAAACTCAATGTTGGTTCTCTTCAAATTTTAAATACTTGGAAAAACAAAATTATGGAAATTTAGAAGACGAGACTTGATATAAAGAAACAATGAATATCATATTTTAAGGTTAACAGATGATGAATTATTGTATGAACAATGTCCATTTATAAAAATGGACATAAACATAAAATACTGTTCATTTATTTCCTGATGTGTTTCACAAAGATTTTACCAAAAAACTCTCTTTAGAAGGATTTAAAAGAGGACAGATGGATTTGGGGAAACTATCTGAAAAGCATGCAGAGTTGTACAAGACAATTAATGGTCCATATGCAGTGCAGCTTAGAACTAACTTCTGTTTAAGGCATCATTAAATCAGACATAAAACTGTGGTGGGTTATTATGTTAAGGAATGAGAATATTGTTCTAATTGTTTTCTTCTACTTATTTTGCCCTGGATGTATACTATCTCTTCCCATGTCAACAAAATCTAAGGTTTATGAGACTCCAGAACATGTGGTTACGTGATTTGGGGAAAATCAACTTCTTCTACTGCATTTGTGTTTTATTGCTTCATAATACATTACAACAACTATCATGGCTTAAAACAATGTTCCCATTTGGTTAAAATCAATGTTTTGGAGGTACTGCATTTCTTCAGGGGGGTTAGGGGAGAATCTACTTTGTGTTTTCTATTTTCTATAGTCCAACCACAAGTGCAGGCTCATGATTCCTTTCCTTAATTTTCAAACCCAGCAATGTCACATCTTTTAGTGACTTTTCTCTAGTCACCTCTCCCTTTGAACATTGTCTTGTGAATACACTAAACCCACATGGTAATCTAAGATAATTTTCCCATCTCCATAAACACAAACTTAATCATATCTGCAAAGTTCCTTTAACCATGTAAGATCGGATAGTCATAGGTACTAAGGTGGACATTTTGGAGAGGGGCACATTATTCTTCCTATCCATTTACCTATTTCTCTTTCCATATAAAAAATAGATGACATTATTTCATTCCATTTGTCCTATTACAATAAAATATTACAAACTGGGTGGTATTGTCAACAACAGAAATTGTTTCTCACAATTCCGGGAGCTGGGAAGACCATGGCCAAGGCATAGACAGATGCAGTGTCTGGGGAGAGCTCGTATTTTGCCATCTTTTTATTTGCTTATTTGTTTTTAAATATTTTGTTTATCTTTATTTTATTTTATTTTAATTTGTTATTGATATATATTGGTTTACATTGTTGCTTATATTTTGAAAGTATAGGATCCCTCTTTCCAGTGATAGTCAGTGATTGCTCTGGATTCTCTTTTCATGAAAAGGTACTTACCCCAGTAATGAAGTATGACCTAATCACCTACCAAAGACCTCATCTTCAAGCACTTTCACATTAGGAATTAGGTTCCAACATCTAAGTGAAGAAGAGTATACAAATATGGAGGCTGAGCACACAGAAATCATTCCCCAGTAGCTGGAAGATAGTAACGGCTTTTATGAAAATGGACCTTCTATATCATTCAGCAATTCCGCTCTTAGGTATCTACCCCCCTAAAATACAAAAACAATAATTTGAAAGGAAACCTAAGTTCCTACTTTTACAACAGCATTATTTACAATAGCCAAGATAGGGATATAATCTAAGTGCACAAAACAGAAGAGTAGATGAAGTTGTGGTATATGTACAGAATGGAATATCACTCAGCAATCAAAAAAGATAAACTCATGCCATTTGCAACAAAATGAATGGAGTTGAAAAGTTTAATGCAAAGTGAAATAAGTCAAAATGAGAAAGATAAACACTGGATAGTATCACTAATATGTGATATATAGAGTAAGCAACCTAAGCATTAGATAAAGACAAAAACTAACCCTTGAAATCTAACTATAGAATAGAAACATCAGAGGTGGGATGGGACAGAGGAGGATTAAGAACAAGAAGGAAGAAAGTACAGCAGAAAATGTTGGTAGACTATGGGTGATTTATTGAAAGGAGCTCTAGGGTGGCGATACCCTAGAGGATATTAAAGTTATCACAATTAAAAGACTAAGCAAATAAATTATTAAAAGTTTTGTCTTTTAGAAAATCTCTAGAAAAGAGTAATTGCTGTGAAATACCAGCCCTTACAAAGAGCCAGTTACTTAGTAAAGTGAAGAATCAGAACTGATTGAGAGGGTACCAATGGTTAATATTTTAGGCATTGGAAAATAAATCAAAATATCATTTGCAGGTACATAAATGCTCTGAATGTATCTGATAAATGTTGACTTTTATTTACATATTTAATATGCAAATGGATACTATAGAAAATTGCCATATCTTATGTAGAATACTGTTTTTAGGTGGCCTTACAGTATTATCACTTGAAGGAAATGGCTAAATCTTCATTTTACTTTCAGAGCAAATGGACATTTAACAGAGTCCAAAAAATAACACTAATGTTTAAGATCATAACAGTATACATTGAAACAATTATTTGCAGGTAATTCAGCATTATATTTGAGTTGAATTCCTAACTAATACTTGTATTTCATTTCTATATTTATATGAATATATAATATATATATATATATATATATATATATATATATAAGCAAATATATAATGTTATTTGTCCTTTTACATGCATTTGCAATGGTTTATCTCAGTTTCCAGACCCTTGTTTAAGAAAATATGGTTTGAAAACAGACAAGAATTAATAGGTTTGGGTAAATTAACGTCCTGCAACAATGCCTCAGGTTTGATTAGTCTTAATGGATTTCTGCTCTAAACATTTATCTACAAAATAAGACACAGGTATCCCTAAACATACAGGGCAGGAGTTAACCTGAAGGTAAATACTTAGAAAATCATTGCATTAATTATTTAGGTAAAGCCACTCTTCAAGAACTATTCAGTTTAATCGGTTCTAAAACTTAAGAGAAAAAGAGAATCAGGCTGGGGGGCTCAAGTAATTAGAAAATTAGTTTTCATCTGATCCTTATGAATTTTTGTATATGTTCAATTGCTTCAGGGATACCTAGAAAAAGTATATACAGGAAGAAATAGAGAAGAAGAGCTAATAGTGTCCTTACGTTTTCTTATCTTTTCCTATCATATTTTCTGTAGATGGACTACATGTCATTCATTTACTTTTTTTAAAGATTTATTTTATTTACTTATACATACAAGAGCTGGGGTGTAGCTCAGAGGTAGGGGAGGGGTGAGAGGATTCACCAGCGACAGAGTGAGGGGCAGAACAGGCAGATCTACTGAAATCCACTGCTGAGGGGAGCAGTGGGCCAGACAGGAGATGTCTGATATGCCATGTGGGTTAGCTACCAGTCCCGGGATCAAACTCATGTCTCAGTCACTAGTGATAGCTTGATAGTACTGAAACTTCAACCCCTCCACTACCAGGGAGGTTCCAACATGTCACTCATTTGGGAGGGGTTATAAACATGAGTGTTTGTAGTCTGGAAAACATATAATCTGATGTACTAATAGTATATTCTAATTAGTTGGAATGCTTCAATGTCAAGTCTAGTCAATATAGATGAAATCACAAGTTGGCTGAATATAATGCTCTAATTAGTTTTCCCTTGTCTGGCTCAGCCGATGAATTGATCACTTTCATTACCAAAATCTCTATCAAAGTTATTCCAAGAAATCTCCAGGCAATCATGGAAAATTGTCATTGTTAGTATGTTTCTTAAATCCTCATCCCCTCTCTAACAGTCCTGCATCTAGCTGAAATAGAGACTGTTTTGAAATTAAGACACAAGATTTACTAAATACAATTCAGAATATGTGTATTAAATATCACATACCATAGAAAGGCATGACAAATGTAATCCTTTACCTCTATGTAATTCATATACCTGGTTAAGGAGACAGTACTATTTTTAGGATGGTATCCCTACTACCTTAGGGATAAGAATCGTATTTATTATTACTATAGTCCATAATTGATTCAGTTATTTCTGATATTGTCTCTCTTTCCTTCTCCAAATAAGATTCAGAGAGACAAGGACATATACTATTCTTTTACATCTAGAACATATCCTTGAAACAGTATGAATCAATTAGGCAAAATTAAAATTCAGATACCAATGAAACCTAGTGTTAGTGATCTCATATAACTAAATATGGGATTGATATTAGAGTCTAGGAGAGACGCACTTGAAAATTAGCTCCAAAAAAGTAGATGATGGCAAATAATTTGAAATAGGAGGAGAGATGGAGAATTCTTGAAAAATTACTTCAACCACAATAGATTTTTATGGCTAAACTTCCAGGATTAATTACTGTGTCTATGTTAGACCTTGGTAGATGTAAATAGAATGCAACTCAGGGTTTAGGGGAATGAAGAATAGCATAGAATCAGGGAAGACAGAACGGGTTTGCATTTTCAAGGAAATTGAAGATAAGAAGAAGATTGAATTGACTTCATGATTTTTTGCCCAGCTCTAGCAAGGAATCTTTCAATTTTCATCAGAAACAGGTGTTATAAATGTGTCAGTTAGAAGGTCAGGTGGCACTTGTAAATCACATTTTACCTCTGAGAATTCAATTTCTACCACCATATAATAGGTGACTCTCTTGTCAGAGTGTTGGAAGTCCCTTGCTCTTTTTGTGTGTCCTACTCTCACTCAATATTACCTGGGTACTGATTGAACATTGATGTTTTGTTGCAGAAAAATGGCAGGGTAAAAGGTATGTTTATTGTGGAGTGATGTTTTAAGAAGTACATGTGGTAAATTGCTATAGGGAGGCATTGTCATGACCAGAGAAGGTGTAACATTGGTAGTTTTCAGTTTCATTCCAATAGAATTGTAATAGTGTAGACATTTTTCCAAGGTCCACTTGATATTTCTATACAACAATTGGACTATGAGTGATGGTTCATGGACAGGCAATTATGGAGAGACATAGTTTTGAACAACATTTTTTGATATCATAATACTACCTACTATGACATTGGTGATAAAATAGTTTTTAGAGACAATTTTTTTTGATAAAATGAAATAAATTTGTCAAGCCAAGAGGGATGATAGAGACATTACTAAAGAGAAAATGTCTAACAGAAATTATAAGTGTGATTATATTGATTATAAATTTCATCATGATGATATCATAGGACATGCAGGATGTCAGCAAATGATAACTTTTGAAGCTATTTCTACAACATATATGTCAGGACTTTGGTATATTAGTATATATACAGAGCCATCAATATACCTGGTGAACCACATTTAACCCTTTCAGTATATTATGTTGAGCTTAAACATGGGTCATAGAAGGTATAGTGCTCTGGTGGAATGAGTCAGTGATATTCGTGTCCTTAATGGACTATGAACTGGCCCATTCTGGGTAATATCCTAGATGCTGGTTTATGTAGTTGTTTTATTTTGACTACTATATATCTTATTTCAGCTGTGACTAAAAGAATTACAAATTTTCGATTGCAATGAGTGCTTTAATTTCTTTCATTAACATTTTACTTTAATGAAAAGACATCTGTGCAAAGTTTCTCATTTTGTGGTCCCTATTAAAGAGAGAGCACAAAATGTCTAAAGAAAATGTAGTCACTTCATAAGCCTGTTTTTTCCCCCGTAAGTTACTTGCACTCTGAGGTTCATATTAAAGAAATGAGGTACTGGGTTCGTAGTTAAGTCACCAAACCTAAATCAATCACTGATTAGTGGGTTCTGGTTTCACCACATAATTGAACTCTGCTGTGAACAGCATGATAAAGTAGTCAGAGTCATTGGTCTCACTCAGTTGCTTGAGTCATTCTGTGAAAGTTGTTCTTTGTGTTTGGGCAGCAGGTAGGGATGGGTGTGGCAAAATATAAAACACCACCATCAAGGCAGATAAAGAGATGATGAATTCCAAAAATGCTGTGCCTGAGGTTGATAGAAAGTGCCTGAGATTCAGTCTTTCTTAACTTATAGTTTCCTGAGGGGCATCATTTTTTGGCTGACATTTATTTTTTTCTCACTCAACGCAAGCATCTCATAATTGGGTTGGCACATGTAGGTAATGTTGATCTCAAATTTTTCAGGGCATAATCACTAAGACAGATATTTCCTACTTTTATCCAATGTTAGCCTAAAGTATGTCCCAAAATAACTGGTTGTCTTTGTCTTTCAGATGAGGAACTATGCTTGTTTTCAAAATAGGACCCAATTAGTTTGTCCATTATGAGATGCCTTAGGGTATTGATAATGGCTCTGCTGGTTAAAGCTAAACTCCCATGATTGAAACTCCATTATCAAAGATAAAGAACAGGGACTAATAGTCATTATATTATAGGTTAATAAGAAAAAAATCTTTCAGAATATCTCAATACCAAAATGTCATTAGGCAGGGATCTCCAGAGAGAAACAGAAAGTATGAAGGAGAAAGGGGGAGGGGGAGAGAGATGGAGAGAGAGAGAGAGAGAGAGAGAAAGAGAGAGAGAGAGAGAGAGAGAGAGAGAGAGAGAGAGAGAGAGAGAGAGAGAGAGAGAGAGAGAGAGAGAGAGAGCGGGGTATCTCTAGGGATTACAGGGTCTGACAAGTCCAAAATCTTCAGTGCATACCAGTCAGCTGGAAATCATAGTAAAAACTTATATTTGAGCTCAAGTCTAACAGCAGTTTTCACTATGAGAGCCAGAGATTTAAATCAAACTTGAATAAATTCCAGGAATCCGTGTGTCCATTCTGTAAAATGTTTTCAGTGCCCACTCTATAGCAGAAACTGTTCCAGGTTTTGAGGAGGCTACACTGAACAAAATAGACAATAATTTGCCATATGAAACTTAATTCAAGTGTAATGGTATTGGGAGGAGTGAAATTTATATATACTATATGATAAAAGGGAAAAAGCAGGAAATGGAGCAAAAGTTGCTGGGTAATATGCTATAATCTCCCCTGAAGTCTTCTGCTATCTACTGAGTGGGGGGTTTAAACTTGCTGGTAGCCCAGTTAAATAAAATTCTAGAAATGTCATCTTCTCAGGTCTCTTGACAAAATAATAGCTAACACAGTCTGTATGGAGTATATAGTTACTGGACAGGACCCAGTATTGTGGAAGGTAATCTTTTAATTTTTCTCGGGAACATAAAAAGGCTGTAGTTGAAGATGACAAGGAAAATCTATCATAAAACTCAACTTTTACCACTGGTTTTCATAAATAAACACCAAACCTCAGAAAACTGAATTTTCATTTCATTTATCTTATTTCCTAGTCCAGCAGATTCAGTTATTATTTTCCTCTTGTCAAATGGGATGAAATTATGGTTTTGTTTCAAGTTATAAAAATCTGCCCCTCACCTTCAGGATTGAAATTTACCCAGAGATTTGTGGATTAAATATAAAGGATTAAGCTTTAGGTTTCATAAAGTTCATGTGAAGGTAAAGTTTCCTCTTTAATAAAGGAAGAGTTAGAGTACAAATATGCAGAATTAGTAGGAATATATTAGAACATAATTGTGGAAGACTGAGATTTAGTAACTGATAAAATAAATATAAACAAAAGATACAAAGTTTAAGTATTCTGTTGATGATAACTGAATTAAATACAGAACAGATAGGGATATATATAGTAAGCAGTTACTGATTATAGTTTTAAGTTAATTTTAAGGACAATGGGATTGTCATACAGGGATACCAATTTGTCTTAAAGAATAGAGAAGAAGTGAACAAAATATAGTAAGACTAATCTGTTTTTAATGAAAACTTAAGAATCTCTCATACTTCCTCCATTGTTAAAAACACTCTTGAGTCTTATTTATGATGCCACTTTATACATAGCTTTACATTGTCATTTTCTGGCCCAAGTGTTATGTCTTAGAATCGTACTTTCAATTAACATACAAACCAACCATTTTTATTACATTACTGTGACATATAACTAAACTGTCAAACCAAAAATTATGGAACAGCTTATTTACAGAGTGTGACCCTTTAATGTTTGTTTAGATATAGAAATGAGTAACGATTCCCTTGAGTAAATAGAAAACTACAAATACTTCGGTGGAGACTTTATTAAATATATAAATATATATTTATTAAATATATAAATGAAGCAAAGTCTTAAACTGCAATATTTCAAACTAAAAAATAATAAACAAACACTTTTCAACCATGGAGAAGCAGATAGGGAAAGGGATTTTACATCCCTATATCGGAAACAAAGCAACTGTGATTATTTAATGTAAGGCATAAAATGGAACACTAAGAATAAAGAAATTACTCATAGAAAAAATATATGAGCATTAGGACAAATAATATAAATAGTACAGATCATTTCAGTTTAACACTTTGAAGGTAATTGCAGCATCTGATAATCGCAACGGTGTATGTTAACTTTCCAAATTTTCACCAGCACACTATATTTAAGTCAATATTTCTCAGAAGACAGAAATAATTCTATGCTGGTTGAAATAAAGTCATAAAATCACTAACCTTAACTAAACTTTCCTCTTTTCCCTAAAGTGATTCTTAAACTGCATTGAAACTTAGGCTGTCCTTACGGATTAACTGTGCACTTTTACAGTGCAAACTTCTTCCTATTTCTCATATATTCACTGATTTACTATAAACTGATTACCTTTAAAAGTTTGTAATTTCTGTAGAAAAAAGAATAAAGTTACCTATGTCAGAAATACTTGATTCTGGCTTCTTAACAATAACTGTTATGCTTCTCAGAATCTTGGAACCCTATATATCAAATATATCTCAATGAAAAAATAAAAGCAATAGGAACAGTCTGTGTTCCAAATGATGAATCATACCAACTGATGAATATAATTTCCTGTATGAGCAAATCACAATTTATTGATCAAAAATAACATAAAGAGTTTTGGGAAATAATCCACACAAGATAGATTAAACAAATTATGTTATACTATAATCATTATACTTGCTATATAATTTTCCAATCACTAAAAAAGAAATAAGTATGTGACATGATAGAGGTACTTATTATTGCTGCAGTGGCATTCATGTTATACCATATAAATGCATCAAATCAACATGTTGTACTGCTTAAGTTTTCATAATATTACACACTAAATAGATTTCAATAAAAATTTTAAGCATGTGTTGGGAATGACAATAAATAAGTCAAAATATTCTGAACAAGTTGCATTAAAATGAAAAAAAATGGAGTAAAAAAATTACTAAATAACCAAGCATATTTACTAAAGTAAATTAAGTATTTAAAGTCCCCCATTATGATATTTATTAATTCACCATTTTGAGTCCTCTTTCCCCAGTCACACCACCTTGCAAAGAGTTATAATCCTAATATAGAAATCATAAGGTAAAGCATACGCTGTCCCAACCAGTTTGGATAAAATCAGCTGGATTTTCATTAATTTACATCAATATTGATAATGTCATTGAGCTACTGACTGGGGAAGCATTCCTGTGCCCAGAAACATGTTCTTAATTTGAGGTTATGCTAATCTTGTAACCTTGACCAAAGAACTTTAAAATTGAAAATCAGATAACTTATAAAATGGAATTAGCTACTTTAAGTACTCAACAGCCAATTAACTTGGTGACCTTCTAGGCATGACATGGAGAGATTGTGTAAAAGAATGTAGAGAGAAGAGAATATTGGTCTAGTGCCCTTTAGGATTAAAGAAAATTCTAATGATGAACATAATGAAGAGAATTTCATTAGCAGATAATTCATGCGTTTGATATACACCAATTAATTGACTGGAATAATTACTTGGCTCAAACTTTTGCTTTTTAACTTTATTCTCTTCTTTTACATGGCTTTTAAAAGCACAGTTATTACTAAGACCCCTTAAACTCTAGTTTACATTAGAAACTATAGGCAATATACAAAAGGTAGAGTCTAAAGACCATTTATTACATGTTGAATTATTTATTGTCTTATAATTATAAACAATAATCACATCTGTTAGATTTATGTTAAGTAACACAGTAAAAATATTAAGTAAGCACCTATTTACAGTCAGTAAAGAGAATACACAAGAAACACAGTCATCTTGAAGAAAACATTGTTAGCAGAGAGCTAATAACTAGCAAAACATGAGAATCTTAGAAAATAAATGTTATGGAAATATTAACATCATAGAGCAATGGGATTACTAGTGTGCTAGCAGGGAGATGGTTAAGATTTTATTGATTTTAATTGTGGTAACATTGGTTTACAATGCTGCATAAATTTCAGGAGTATAGCTTCACCCTTTCTGTAATATATGTAACCTATCAAGAAAGATCTAATTACAATCAGCCATTAACTCCTCTATCTAATCCTCCCATCACTACCCTCATCCCCTCTGGTCCACTATTCTGTTAACAGAATCTAATGGAGAATGTATTTGCACATCATCAGTTGGACAACGGGTGATACTCAAGACTGACAAATACTCTATACGAATCAACAAAAAGAAATCACATAATCCAATAAAATAATGAACAGAGAAGCTAAATAGACACTTCTCTAAAGAAGACATGTAGACGGCAAACAAACACATGAAAAAAATATTTATTATCGTTTATCATCAGTGAAATGCAAATCAAAACCACAATGAGATATGACCTCGCACCTTTGAGAATGACAGATATCCAAAAGACCAGGTTTAACTAGTGCTGACACCCTGTACACTGTTGGTAGGGATATCAATTAATCCAGCCTCTATAGAAAACACTATGAAAGTTTCATGAAATATTATCTATAGATCTGCCATATTATCCAACAAGCCTACTCTTATATATCTAACCAAGACATGCAAAAACATTAATTTTGAAGGGATAGAAGCACTCCTTTGTTAGTTGCAACAGTTCTTACAATTGCCAAGTTATAGAAACAGCCTAAATGCCCTATGACAGATAAGTAGATTTAAAAATTGTGGTATATATAAATGATGAAATACTACTTAGCCATGAAAAAAGATAAACTCTTGCTTTTAGTGATAACATGTTTGGAACTGGAGGGGACTATGCTAAGTGAAACAGTTCAAAAGGAATAAAAAACAAACATTAGTTTATTTCAGTCATATTTGGAATATAAATAAACAACAAAAAAGGAATAGACAATACAAACCAAAACAATCCCTAGAAATCTTATTGTTGAATTGAGGCTGCCAGGTGGAAAAGGCAAGTGTGGGGAGCAAATTACAGAGAGAGACCAACTGATTGTGATGGAGGACTGTTGGTGCTGTGGTGGTAGATATGATGTAGGAACATACATCTGAAGACCTGTGATACTATATTTCCAAATTATATGCAGTGTTGTAAATGTGTACATAAGTTAAAAAAAATAGTACAATGAACAAAAAATAATCTAATGATTTGTTTTATTTATTCATTTGCTGTGTTCTAAATATTTCACATATGTGCAAAATCATTTGGTATTTGTTACTCCCTTTCTGACTTATTTCACTTCGCATAATCACCTCAAGTTCCATATATGTTATTGAAAATGACAAGATTTCATCTTTATTTTATAACTGAGTAGTTTTCCATTGTGTGTATATGTGGTTGGGTGATAGATTGATACAGAGATGTTAGATAACATCTCCTTTATCTTTTACTCATTGATGAATACGTAGATTGCTTTATATCTTGGCTATTGTGATTAGTGCTGCAGTTATCATAGGGCCTTATATATCTTTTCAAATTAGAACTTTCATGGTCCTCAGAGAGATACCTAAAAGTGAGATTGCTGGGTCATATGGTAGTTCTATCTTTAATTTTTGGAGGAAAATCTATTCTGTTTTTTATAGTGGTGATACTAAATTTTATTCCTCCCAACAGTGTACAAGGATTACTTTAGGGTATTAATCTGTAAATATGGTGACATAAACACAATGACATTAATGTGATCCTCCACACATTCAAGGTTGATAGAAAAGTTATGAGCCTTAAAATAACTGGGATGTTTCAGAAACAGCAAAAAGATTAATACATGAATGGGAATGATGGAGGGTGAGCTCAAATCCAAGAGTTAATAAGGGTGCAGATCACATTGTCCAGGGACTTAAACTTTGCTTGTGAGATAGGAAGCCATTGAAATTGAGTGGGAAAATCATATGCTTTTGCTTATATGTTTAAACAAACTTAAATTACTCTGGTTGTCCATGTTGTTTATAATCTAAGAATGACAAAGCTAAAAGCGATTATGCTATGTTGGAGTCTCTAGGATGGTGTATGGCAGGCTGCTAGCTTTAGATATGGAGACCAATCATTGTAATGTGGATATATTTGAATAGAACTAGCAGAAATTAGGGAGAACATGGGAATTTAGAAAAATAAAGGGATCAAAGATAATTCCAAGTATTTTACCTTGAGCAACTAAATCAAGAAATGAATGTATTAACTATAATCAAATGATCAGATTGTCTCAAAATAGAGTTAAATTTTTAACTTACAGATTTATCTGCTTCCTAAACTAGTGAAAAAGTGAAAAAAAAAGCTATCCTAGAAATTTTCTAAGAGTCAAAGAAAATACAACACTCACTATATTAAGTTGATTATATTAAATACATTTCTGACTTTAGTAATTTGGTAACATTAATTCAACATATTTCATTAATAGGATATTTTGGCCTCATAATGTAATTTTAAACAATTCCCCTTCTATCTCATAATCAGTTAGATTGAAGCAAATTAGTCTGTACTCCTGGAACTAAAACAAATGTACCAATCTTCCCACCTACCTACTTCATTTAAAAACAGTCTAATTTAAAGTTATAAAGGAATAATTATGTAATAACTCATCTGTTCTAGTATACTTATTCTGAAAATATTATTTCTGCACATCTTTGTTTAACTTAAAGTAATTCAGTGAGCTGAAAAAGCCAACGACTTATATGTTTTACCAAAGGAAATCTATATTTCTTTCATATCTTTCTCACTCTGTCCCCATTTTTCTATTTCTTTGCATAAAAATATAAATTTTTTCATGTATTATTTGAAAAACTAATAACTTTCCATTGAATTACTTATTTATATAATTACATATATGAATCTACCTCTGAATATGCTAGTCTGGTTATCTATCCATCCATAGTTCCTCCCATCCACCCAACCAACCATCCATCCATCCATCCATCCATCCATTGGTATATATGAGAATTTGTGATAAACCGTGAGGATGATTTATATCGGATATCAGTGATATTGGATTTCAGATAAGGTTATGCTATGTCTTTCACTCTTTGTTGGGTTGTCCTTTAAACCAATAAAAAACATTGAATTTATAAGTATAGGGGCCTCCTAAGTGGAGCAACAGGTAAAGTCTCAGCACTATGAAGCTATCTTCAGCCACTGCAGCACGAGTTCCATCCCCAACCAGAGAGCTTCCCATATGGCGCAGCAGACCTCTCCTGCCTCGCTCACTGCTCCCCTTGCTGGGGGGAAAGGACATCTGCAACAAACTCCACATACAGGTTTAAGGGCCCCACCTCAGATCAAGAAGATCCAAGACACTAAGGGCTACTAATCCCTTAATGCCATCATCATCATCATCGAAGAGAGGATTACTGGGAACTGAGGGGTGGAGTTAAGCAGCCAGGTTTGGTATATAACCACACTTGTGGACCTTGGGGCTCTCTTGGCTTCTTGCCATGCTGCAGTGTGCCATTGGGGGTTTCCAGCTGTTCGGACCTGGTAGGACGTATTTGCAGGTTTATTTCTCTCTCTCTCCTTTCTTTTGTCCCTGAGTTATTCATTTTTTATTTCCCTTCCTTTAGTAAATAAACCTTTTATTAACCTTTTTGTGCCTGCAATTGATCTTATACGTCTTTTTAAGCGTATGGGTGAGAACCCACAGTCAGGCACCCCACTGTATATCTGGGTTGCCCTGTAACACCCTCAGCAGTGTATTTCAGTTGATCTGCCTGTTCTGCTCCCCACTTTGTCTCTGGTGAATCCTCTCACCACCCACACCTCTGGCCTAGACCCCAGTTCTTGTATGCATAAATAAATAAATCGTTTAAAAAATTATAAGTATAAAGCAAAGATGTTTAGTGCTGAATATATAACAAAGTCTTACTGTACTTTGAGCATGTGATAGATTTTATTTACATATTAAGACTGAATGATTGTCTACGGTGTGTGTATTCGACGTTTTGGGCTAAGCCAACAACAACAAAAGAAACAAATACTGCATGCCTCCACTTATGAAGAATCATAAAAGAATGCATTCTAGTTAGCAGGAATTGTGTATGTGTTGGGGGAGATTGTTTAATGGGTGTAAACTTTCAGTTTTGCAAGATAAAGAAGTTGGGAATAAATACATTAGCACTACTTAGAATTGTTACAAATGGTTATGAATGTAAAGCTGTATGTTTTTTAAAACAATAATTAATAAAAAATAAATGGAGGTACAGACTGCTAAATTGTTCTAGGAGTCTGAGGATTATAATCTGTATTTCACCTGACTATTGATGTTTGTTCCCGTAGATTGATAAAAGTGCATCCGTTATTACTTTTTTGTTATCTTCTTATTTTTTAATTATATTATTTTTTAAATTAAGGTCTTATTCATTTACAACACTGTATATTACTTAGATGTATAAGTGTATCGGGTGTGTGTTTTCACAACACATCCACCACCAAAGCACCTACATTCAGAATCCATTGCAATTCTTTCCCCTTTTGCTCCTCTCTCTACTTTTCCCCTGTGGTATCCTCAATTCTACAGTCAGATTTTAGAATTCTATTTTACTTCATTTTAGCATTTTTTTCTTTTTATATTTTACATATGAATGAAATCATCAGGCATTTCTCTTTTTCTGACTCATTTTGCTTAGAATCATCCCTCTAGTTCCATCTACATTGTCACAGACGGCAAGAGTTCATCTTTTTTAAGGTTGAATATTATACCGTATCTTCTTAATCCACTTCTCTGTTTAATTTGTTTCCATATCTTGGCTATTGTGCTGCAATGAACAAAAGAATGCATATGTCGCTTCAAATTAGTGGTTGGTGCTTTTGCTCTTTTTTTTTTTTTTTTGCATTCTTTGGGTAGATAACTAGGAGTCAGATTGCTGGGTCATATGATAGATCTATTTTTAATAGTTTCAGAAATGTCCATTATGTTTTCCTTAGGAGTTGGACCAATCTACATTTCTACCAAGAGCATATGTGGGTTTCTATTTTTTCACATCCTTAACAAAATTTATTGTTTCTTTGTTTTTTATAAGGGTCATTTTCATGAGTGTGAAGCGATATTTCATATTGGTTTTGAGTTGTATTTCCCTGATCATGATGAGAATTTTTTCATATTCCTGTTGGCCATCTGAATGTCTTCTTTGGGGAAGTTTCTATTTAGTTCTGTCCGTTTTTTGATTGGGTTATTCATTTTCTTAATGTTGCAATAAAATCAATTAAAGCATCAGTCTTCTGATTCAGTAAAATCAACTACAGAACAATACCTATTTTCTATTTGTGTGATTATAATTAAATCCATACTAGTTACATATCAAACTATTTAAAATATTGTACACACATATATATATATATATATATGACATATACACGTGTCAAAATCAGCACTATTGTTAATAGATTGTAGCGTACACTGTAAAGCATTTCTCAATTATCATAATCCTCACTTTTAGTTATTGCATGCTTACCTGTATATCTGTCCACACTGGATAAAGATTATTTCACAGCCTGTTTTTCAGAACATCACCATAAGTTTAAATTGTAACAAAAAAATGTCAGTGGAAACTGTGAATGCAAACTCTAAGAAGTGTCTTATCAAGAGTGTGTCTTTCTTCTCTTTATTTTATCTTCTTGTCAACACAAACATGAATTTTATTAACTGGAATGGAGAAGCTGTTTTGAACCACTTGGGGAGGAAGAGGTTGCATACAAAGAAGAAATGACATCAAAATTATGTGAGTCTGGGACACAGATAAGCAACACACCAGCTGTGGACTATTTACTGGATTTTTTTCTTGGAAAGGAAATAAACATCTATCTTGGGGTTGTCACTTACAATTAAATTAAGCCTATCTATTTAAAGGAGTAATGCATAACATTCCTTTTTAATACCTAAAGTTGTCAAGGATCTTTATCATATTGAAAATGTGTGAAAGAAACATACACACAGACACACACATACACATGCATATACTTGCTAATGTATGTATATAAAATACATAAATACATATAAATATGCTTTTATTATCTGAAATAAAAACACAGTGATAACTGCAAAATTCCAAAATAGTGCATGCTCTCAATATAAGATATAAAACAATGATATACATTTTTTAAGCGAGATGTTATAATAACTATAACTTTAAGGAACACTATTTTAATCTATAGTGCTGCCATTTTACCATCATAAACTGGTGTGTAAATGTAATTACTTATATAGTTGTAGTTGCTTTCTATATCTATAGTTTTGTTTTATTTTTAGACAATGAAAATACTCTGGGGCCGCCACATTCCTAATGCATAGGTAATATTCAAGGGATTAAAGTAAAAATACAGATTCAATCTTTTCAAACTTCACTATTCTCCCTGAGTTTCTGAAGGGACTTTTAAGAACTGACTTGGGAAATGCTTTTGAAACATAAACATTCAGTTTTGTTTTATTTTCTGAAGGAGGAATCTTGGGATAAAAGAATTTCAGATTTACCCCAGTGGACATGTTAGTGAAAGTAGAATAAAGCCTTTTCCTTACCTGTTACTGTTTACTTTGTTATTGCCTATTAAAAATCATTCACTGCTGTAATTCCCATGAATGAGACACCATTTCTCTGTTATTAGAAAACTTTCAAGGGCAACTCAATAAAATTAAAATGGAACTTTGTTAAAGGTTTGGCTTTCTGCAAAGATAAACCTATAATAATTGACTTATTAATCTGAAAGAAGAATAATGATGTGCCTGGCTGGAAAATTAGAATTTTATAAATTTTCAGAATTTCAGAAGAAATGGTGACTTATCATTGATGATTACATCACTACTTAATCTTAAAGTAGTGTGCATACAAAACATGACTAATCTTGCCTCTATTTTTAATAGTCACTGAAAATACCTATTATCAGACTGCTTCCTTATTGCTCTCAACTCCAAAATGATGAGTGTATCTGTCAAAATTTGTACTTTGATACATAGAGTTGAAAAAAAATTAGTTGTAGTTAGTTCAGGGTCAAATTTATTTAAATATATTTTTATTTTTATCCTGTCACTTGGAAACCAAATTTCTGTCTTTTGTTTTAGACTTTTAGTGTCTTAGTGTTTTCTTAGTCCTTTCTAGCTCCTCTTATCTGGCTCATTTATGTTTTTCCTGGAAACTCTTCTCACCTTAGATGGATTCTCTGGTTCTTTGTTTTGATTTGCCAGAATCAATGTGACTTGTGGTTCTTTTGACAGTTTTTCCATGATTTCATTCTTTCTTGTGAGATACTACTCAGGTTCTGAGATTGGCTATAAGGATATTTTAGGTATTTTTATTTTTAAGGGGGGATATTTTAGAACTATCAATTCTTACTCTTGAGAAATGTTCTCTAGTCCATAAACTTCCAGAAGGATTTAACCTATATGAGCAGAGCAGAATAATAATTACTAATAATAATAATAATAATAATAAATAGTAATGCTATAAAATAACTTACTACTTCACAAATAACAGAATGCTTAAAATTTCAGATGACTGATCATACTGCATGTTGTTAAAGATGAAGAACAAATAGAATTTTCATGCAATTCTTTTATGTTCATTGACATTACTGCTCTGGAGAATCTTGGGTTACTTGATTCTAAAGTTGACTCTATGCACAGCATATATCCCAGAAATCCTCACCTGGTATATACTCAGTAAAGATGTTTAGAGATATTTTTACAAAAAAATGCTTGTTCAAGATCTTTCGTAGCAACAATATTGATAATATCCCCAAACTAAGAAACACACAAATATCTAACAGCTGAATAATAAAACATAACCAGTGGTATGTATATACAATAGAATATTATAATGGAATGAAAAACAGCTGTCACATTATGGATATTATCGCAAATGTCACCAGTGATTTCCAGGAGGCAGACTATAAAGCTCGATTTTTCATCTTCATCTTTCTAGACTTAAAACAGCATTCTCCTCATAGATTAACTTCTTTTGACTTCTCATTGTTGTTTTTCCTCTCACCTGAAGAGTTGCTCCATCCTCCCACACGTCTAGCCAGACATTCTCTTTAAATGATCTAATAATCGGAGAAGAAGGCTGGTACGATTTTGATCTTAGTGTATCTGTTGAGGTTTGTTTTGTGGCCTAATAAGGAGTCAAACTGGAAATATATCATAGAAAGGAAAAAAGAAACCTCCTTACCTCATGGAGACTGAAACCCACATTACTGGAAAACCAATGGATCAACGGAGAGATCAAAGAAGAAATTAAAAAATACCTGGAACTGAATGACAATGAGGACACAACTTTCCAGAATGTCTGGGACACAGCAAAAGCAGTAATAAGAGGAAAATATATAGCATTACAAGCTCACATCAAGAAAC
>PVIJ01014820.1:0-39003 GCA_004024925.1 Scalopus aquaticus
AGTGTCTCTCTCCTATTTGGTTTCCCTTTAGTCCTGTTATAAGTGAAACCATTCGATATTTTTCTCTTTCTTTCTGGCTTATTTCACTGAGTATGATTCCCTCTAATTCCATCCATGTCGCTGCAAATTGCATGTGTTTATCTTCTTTCCATGCTGAATAGTATTCCATTGTGTATATGTACCACATCTCCTTGATCCAATCATCTATTTTTGGACATCTGGGTTGCTTCCATACCTTTGCTATTGTGAATAGTGCCGCAGTGAACATACGGGTGCATGTATCCTTTCGGTTTAGTGTTTTTGTTTCCTTGGGTAAATTCCCAAAAGTGGTATTGCTGGGTTGTATGGGAGCTCCATGTTTAGGAGTTTGAGGAATGGCCATACAGCTTTCCATAGTGGTTGGACCAGTTCACATTCCCACCAGCAGTGTATAAGAGTTCCTTTTTCTCCACATCCTTTCCAGCATTTGTTGTTGCCTGTATTTTTAATGTGTGCCATCCTCTCAGGTGTGAGGTGGTATCACATAGTGGTTTTGATTTGCATTTCCTAGATTATAAGTAAACATGTAAATATTTTATTAGAATGGCTATCATGTCCTATTTAATCTATGACACATGAAAATTTGCAGTCATCAAGGAAGACATTTTTAAAAATGAATGTTTTATAAAGGTGAAGCATTTGAAAAAATAAAACCTTGCAATAACGATTTTTTAAATCAAGAAGTAAAAAAAGACATGAAAGACAAAGTATCATAACAATTTTTATACCATCTACTATGTTAAAAACAAGCATTTTCATACATGAATATGGAACTTCAAAAAAATAATGTTGATATGAGTGAATCATTTCACTCTAGATTACTGATCCCTACTGGTTGTAAAATATATTTGCTGAAAAAAGATAAACGTATACCATTCGCAGCAAAAAGGAATGGAACTGGAAGAGATTATGCTCAGTGAAATAAGTCAGAAGGAAAAAGAAAAATATTGGGGGCCTCCCTGGTGGCGCAGCTGGTTAAGTCTCAGCACTATGAAGCTATCCAGAGCCAGCATGAGTTGGATCCCTGGCCAGGGAGCTTCCCACATGGTGCAGCAGACCTCTCCTGCTTCGCCCACTGCTCCCCTCAGCAGTGTATTTCAGTCAATCTGCCTGTTCTGCACCCCACTCTGTCTCTGGTGAATCCTCTTACCCCCACCCCCACCTCTGACCTACACCCTAGCTTGTATGCATAAATAAATAAATCTTTAAAAAAAATAAAAATAAAAGAAAAATATTGGATGGTTTCCCTTATAGGAAGAACATGGGAAAACCATACAAGGAATCAGAAGAAAAAAAAAAGACAAACCTAGCAGGCAAAGTATAAATCAGAGACATTCAGAAGGGGAGGTGGAGCGAGAGGGATCAAAACAGGAGGGAAGAGCACAAGAGTCCATGGTGATGGTTCACTCTTGTCTTGGTGGTGGTAATTTTATGGGGACAACACCTGAGAGGAGAAATCAAACACTGTACAAAAATGAACAATGATATAAAAATATATATTTGCTGAAATGAGAAAACTTTGGGAAATGTACAAATCAATATAATAACATGTCAACACGCTTCAACTGTTTCACATACCAAGTTTAATAATTTACTTAAAATGGCAAATTTATGACTTTGAAGGTAGTGAGATAGATTTTGTTGATCTCATGGAGCCTGAACAAGGAAAGAGGTCTCATCACTCTTATTCTTAGTAGGTTGGAAGTCTTAAATAGGGCAGTGAGGCAAGAAAAAGAAATAATATGTGTACAGGTGGTCAAAGAACTAAAACTTTCTGCTTGTAAAAATTGTTTCTGTGGAGCCTCCCTGGTGGTGCAGGGGTTAAAGTCTCAGTGCTATCAAGCTGTCGCCAGCTGGCATGAATTCTGTGCCTGAGTTCCATCCCAGGCCAAGGAGCTAACCCCGTGGCACAGCAGACATCTCCTGTCTCACCTGCTGTTCCCCTCAGCAGTGTATTTCAGTAGATCCTCCTGTTTGCTCCCCACTCTGTCTCTTGTGAATCCTCTCACCCCCTGTACCTCAGGCCTACACCCCAGTTCTTGCATGCATAAAGAAATAAAACAAAACTAAATCTTTAAAAAAAATTGTTTATGTGGAGAATTCCAGAGAATCAACTATTTTAACTAAGTGTGTTTTGCAAGATCAATATGCAGACTGTGTTTGTGTGTACTAGCAATAAACAAATAGAAGTCAACATCTTGACAAATTCAAATAAAGTCAAAATACCTAAAATGTTGTTATTTCATAGAAGCTAAGAGTAGATTTAACATTATGAATAGTATCATTACTACTAAAAACAATTCTTAATGGGAATAAGATACCTAAGGATTGCCACTTTAATGGAGAAACCATTTGGTGCCGTTCTTCATATCAGCTCATGGCTGAGTTAGGGCAGCATTTAGCTAGACTCAACTGTCTCACAATGTCCAGCAGAATACCAAAAAACATCAAAATATTTGGAAGTATGAATCTTTTAACAATTTTCTCATCTATAGCAATTACTATATATAGCAATTACTATATATATGTGTAGCATATAAATGAGTGGCAATTACTATACATAGCAATTACTATATATATGTGTAGCTAGAAAATGAATAGGAATATTATATATTTTAAATTTGAACACTGATTTCTATATTAAATTGCCTTGCTGATTATTAAATATTTTGAATGTACATTCTTTTTCATCCTTTTTATAAAAATAGTGGCATATACTGACCATTTTCTGACTTTGCTTTTTTTAACTTGATAATGTAATTTGAAAATTATTCCAGATCTTTACATAAATTCATTCTGTTTTATGTCTGTGTGATAGTCTACAGTGTAGCTTCATTTAACCAGTAGGTTATTTTCAACACTTTACTGCTTAAAAGTATTGCTTATGTTAAAAGAAAATAAACCAAAGCCCTTTCTTCTCAAGCTTTTTAAATAAGGCATGTATGATTTTAGTCTGATGATAAGTATGCCTGAGTTTATATTAAACCTTATTATCTTTTTTTTATATATATATTTTATTGTTATTTATGTTTTTTACATTTTGTATTCCCCTTGGGTAACCCACCACCAATTCACCCGTGATCCATCTCCGTGGTCCCTTGTGTCCTTTTCTACTCCATTTTGTGTCCTTATCCTCCCCTACCCTCGTCCACCCCCCCACCCGATGAGTGTCTCTCTCCTATTTGGTTTCCGTATAGTCCTGTTATAAGTGAAACCATTTGATATTTTTCTCTTTCTTTCTGGCTTATTTCACTATAAACCATATCATCTTATAATTTACTTTGCATTTTTTCCATCAATTTTTTTCTTAGTCTCTTTCTCACCAGTGTCAGGATAGCTTCTCTGACATTATTTCAAAAACTTTACCCATGGTGAATTTTACCTTATTTCTTCTACAGTGTGAAGATTGCTCCTGGAGCAGTTGTGTGTGTAGAAAGTGAAATCCGGGGAGATGTAACTATAGGTAAGAAAACTGTTTAATAGTGTTGTTTCTCAAGAACTGATGTGATTTCAGTGGAATACTATTCAACATTCAGAAAAGATAAACACATGCAGTTCGCAGCAACAGGATGGAGCATGAAGTTCAGCGAAATAAGCCAGAAAGAGAAAAATATCGAATGGTTTCACTTATAGCAGGAATATAGGGGAACCAAATAAGAGAGAGACATTCAGTGAGGGAGGGGGAAGATATGGGCTTGGGACAGGGAAAGGAGCACAGGGGCCTGTGGTGGTGGTTCACAGGTGAATTGGTGGTGGGTAACCTATGGGGATTACACAATAATGTAAAAGATATAAATAACTATAAAAAAAGGAAAAAAACTAATTGATTTAATTGTCATTTTTTTACAATTACTCTTTTATGTTTGTGTATTTTACTGATGTCCTAATTTTATTGATAAAAAAACATATTTGTGCCCACACATGCTTACTGTTTCTTCAAAAATGTGTAGTATAATGGAATATTTATAGTAATTAAACTCCTCTCTGATAAGCTAATGAAACAATGCAACAGAATCACTCATTCACTTGAGAGACATCTATTGTATACCTTCTGTGTGTTGGGCACTGTGCTTCTACTAAGGACACAGTGGTGAACATAGGCTGCCAGCGCTGCCAACTTGGAGCTTATATTCTGCTAAGTCGTCATTAATAGCATGAACTGTGGACTCCGACAGGCTTAGGTTAGCATCCTTGCTCTTTACTTACTTGTACATACTCCTCAACCTCATAGCCTTCATTTTCTCCACCTATAGAATTGGGTGTTTGAGATTAGGTTCAGCCACATGTAGTGATGGCTAAAACCTGCAGAGGTTTGTCTATTGTATAAAAAGCCCAGAGGTAGGCAATTTAAGGCTGTTCACTTGATTGTCCCAGAACTACAGCTTTGCAGGCTTAAATGTGACAGCTAGAACACCAAGCAAGAGACCCTGGATAATAAAGGGAAGGAGTGGAGGAAAAAAGGAATCCCTCTCAATTGAGTCAGCTTCCTTTAGAAAGTGCTTACTTCTTGAAAGTGCCACATGGACCTTTTTTGTGTGTCTGATGCCTTGGGCTTAGTCTCATGAACACACCTAGCTTCAGGGATCAGTGGGAAATACAGCCTTAACTAGGTACATTCCTACCCCAAATAAAATAAAGTTTTGTTACAAGGAAAAAGAGAAGAATGGATATCTGGTCACAATTAACAGTCTCTTTCATGTACAGAATAGGAGTATCTACCTCCTAGGTTTTTGAAGGATTAAATAAGAGAATGTTTGTGAAAAGCATTGCCCAAGACCTAACACATAGAACACAGTAAGTGCTAGCTAATATACTCATTTAAATATGAAAATTGTTAAGTTTCTCCGAATTCACATTTCATCCAGTTCTTTTACATATATTTTCACTAGCTATGGTGCCCTTGTAACTTAATTAGTGTGAACCATCCTCACCAGCAACTGCATGTTATCAGAGTAGAGTTTTCAATGAATTAAGTATGCTTTCAGAGAGAAAATATGCCCTGTACTCTTAGATTAACAGTGCCTATAATGAAAAGCAAATATATAGTAGTATGTCTAAATCTCCAACAAACGAGACATTGTGTTTTATAAAGAGTAAAGGTTGCAGCAGTATTTTTGGGAATTTAGTAGGAATTTGTCAGCTTAGACTTATTTTAAATTGACAGAATCCTGTTTCTTTTCAGTGCTGTTAACTCTTCAACTCTTAGTTAACTTAAACTTACAAACTCTTTATGAAGAGAAATTAGGGTGGACACATGTTTATCACTTGCTCTTCTCTGTTTTTATTCTTTTTTTTAAAGTCTTTTTTTTTTTTAAAGATTTATTTATGCGTACAAGCTGGGGCACAGGCCAGAGGCGTGGGGCTTCACCAGAGACAGAGTGGGGAGCAGAACAGGCAGAGCAATGGAAACACACTGCTGAGGGGAGCAGCGGGCAGGGCAGGAGAGGTCTGCCGCACCATGTGGGAATCTCCCCTGTCAACAGCTTCACAGCGCAGCGCCTAACCGCTGCGCCACCAGGGAGACCCTGTTGTTTTTATTCTGATGTGTTTGTGGCTCTCATGATTCAAGGAATAACACCTAATGGTAGCTCTGAAAGTATTCTATAATCAGAAGGAAAATAGTAATGATTGTAGCTAATTATGCAAACTTTCCCTTTCATTTCTAATTCTGCCCACTTTAATAAGTATACAGTATTTACTATTAAATATATAGATAGAGTATCTCTGTAGGCATAAATATACACACAGGTGTGTATGTGTGTGCTCAGATTTAAAAATAACGCCTATTACATGTGGAAGCTTTTCTAGAATAGCAGTACAGGTTTTATCCTATGAAAAGGAAAGGTGTGCCGCTGTGAAGGATTGAGGCATGGGCTTATCAGGAGTCAGCACTCCCATTCTTGTTCTCTGTCTTGTCTTTTCTGTGCTTCTCCCCTTTATCCTCCTGCTTTCCCTAAGTGTTGAAATTACATGAAGGAATACAGTGTGTAAGGTTTTTTTCCATATAGTATTTGACCTCTAACTGATAGTGCCAGCTATGACAATTAAAATATGAAATGTTAGTTCAACACAAATTTTCAGTGATGGATTACAGCATGAGAAGTGGTCATAATTCTTTCTTTAAAATAGTGTGATTGAACTTTATCTAAGCTAATACTTCATTTTTGACCCAGTTTTTTTTTTAAAGATTTATTTATTTTTGCATACAAGCTGGGGTGCAGGCCAGAGGTGTGGGGCAGTGAGAGCATTCACCAAAGACAGAGTGGGGAGCAGAACAGACAGATGAACCGAAATACACCGCTGAGGGGAGCAGCGGGCAAGGCAGGAGAGGTCTGCTGCGCCATGTGGCAGCCTCCTGGTGTCAGAACAGAACTTGGTCGTGACTTCATCAGGTGAAGGTAGAAGTTGGCACAGTGGGAAAACTGTGGATAAAAGCACTTTGTCCCACTTATTCTGACTTTTTTCTCCATTAGCGCTTTTAATATAGAAAGCTTTTATTGTGGAAAATCTTTTTTAATAAGGCAGAGCAGTGGCTTTGACTTGAGAAATCCATCATATATAAAGCAGTTCTTACAGGTACTTCAGTTTACAGGTCAAAGGAATTGTGTAATTTTCAAAAGAGAGCTTGTGACTTTTTGAACTATTTATTGACATGAAAATGTACACAAAGATTGCTTTCTATGGCAAAGATAGACAGGAAAAATGTCCTTTACCAAAGGAGGGGAATGGAAATTTGATGCAGGAATGTTTTCTGGCTCTGTTGCGTCAAGCCTAGCCAACCATTTAGAAAAATAATTCATCAGCCAGCGGGGCAGTTCCAACTCTGGACACATTTATCCAAACAAGGAGATAAGCCAAGTAGGGTTTCAGTACATTTGGTAAGAAAATATACAAACTACCCTGCCAGAAGGAGCTCTAAGAAGGTTCACAACAGGCTTTAAAAAACCTTCCTATGGTGACAGTTTTTTGATTTTTAAAGTATTTTAACCTTAGACCGTTAAACTTGGTTTGAATTCAGACCCATCTAGATAAAATTGCTCACTGCAGACAAGCATGGCGCAAACCACACTCACATTTTAGTGTGCTGTCGAGTCCCAGGCCTTGGAATGAATAGTGCTCGAGTTGATGGAATTTCTGATGTGAACCTCTAGCACAAAAGCCTACAGAGACAAAGCTGCATGGAGCACATCACTCACCAGAGTCAGGACCTTCCCTTTAAGGAGTTCACCAAATTAAACTCTTAGCAGTCACATAACCTGATGTACCTGTATACTAATCTCTCAGTGTCTGCCCAGAAAAGGCCTAAGACAGATTTAGGGTTGCTATTCAGTTTCTTGTTATCCATGATATTTGGTCTTATTTCAGGGGTCAAAGTTTGATCTCTTACACTGCTTCAGCTCCGAAACACCAGAAGCTGTAGTTTGGCATTGCTGCCACCAGGTGGAGGCCGTACCTTAATCACAGGTCTGCAAGCTGCCGATGATCCTTTTCCTCCCAGGGCAAGCTACTAAGATTTATAACCAAAAGTTTTCCAGTTATGGACTTACTGACAATGATAATAATAGCAATATAATAATAAAACACTTGGTTAAAATAGCTCAGGCAGCATTTTTAAATATTGTGTAATAAGATATGGGACTTGGGATTAATTTAGTAATTCTAAAAAATTCTGTTTATCCTGGTTTTTTTGTATAATAAACATACCCTTCTTCAAAGGAAAAAAATTAAATTATCAGTTGTTTTCAAAGTTATACCTAGAGGAACTTTTAAAGAAACACAGATCCTAGTGGTACCTTTGTCTTGTTTTGACTCATTCTCAGGTGGCTTTTTGCAAGTCTGCTTATTGTCAAAAGCTGCAGCTCAAGAAACAGCAGACTAGTGTCTCTGGTACTTATCTAGCAGTGGCAAAGGACCTGCTTTCTATCATAGCATGAGAATCTACCTCCTGTTTAAGATTTTTATTTCTGGTTCATTAAAATACATTTATTAATTTTCTTTACTGTCTTAAAATAAGGTGTGGAATTCCCCCTCCCCCCACCCCCAATTAAAGGAGGTATTACCTGATAGCCGAGTAGAGAAAGAAAACAGACCATTTTCTTCTGTTTTTCAAGCCAGATTCTTTGCTTATTGTGGTAGTTTTTTGTTAAGTCTTAGTGTCGATGGTGATGGGCCTCCCATTTTTAGAACCCAGTGATCCTCTGTTATTTCATATATACCACACTTCAACCCAGTGAGGTGGGATGTTGTAGAACCCATCTTTTTATAGATGAGAAAACTGAGATTTTTTTTTTTAAAGATTTATTTATTTATGCATACAAGCTGGGGTATAGGCCAGAGGCTTGGGGCAGTGAGAGGGCTCACCAGAGACAGAGTCAGGAGCAGAACAGGCAGATCAGTGGAAACACACTGCTGAGGGGAGCAGTGGGCAAGGCAGGAGGGGTCTGCCACGCCATATGGGAATCTCCCCAGCTGGGTGTCGAACTGGCTTCGCTGCTGCTGACAGTTCCACAGTGCAGCGCTTAACCGCATGCCACCAGGGAAACTGAGGTTTTTGAGAGATTAAGTGCCTTGCCTTTTAAGTGATAGAGGCCAGAGTCTAGACTTTCTCAACAAGGGGTGGGGTGCTGGCTGGGGCTTTTATTACAAAGAACTTAAAATAGAAAGATTCTGTCTGTTTCGCATAGGACATTTTGAGTATAAGTCTTAGCAAACTGCAGACTTAAATTGGTTCACAGAGCTGGAGGGACCTGTAAGAAATTTTTCATTTCAGAGGAATCCAGTGTTCCTTTCAGCATTGTTTACCACTTCACTCTCAAAAGTGACAATATCTATATTCCCCAGAGACATTTAGTTATTTAATTTAACTAATCACAGTTAAGGGCTTGGTTAAATGAATTGTGGTATATGGGTATGATGTGAAATACTACTCAACTATTAAAAAGTATCTACGTAGATGTACTTGAAAATGGGAAAAATGATCTTAGGACCTTAGATAAAAAAAAAAGCAAATTGCATAATACTGCCCCTTGGTTTAAAAGTATAAGTTTATAAGTGTTGGGGTTTTTTCTCCAAGTTGAATTTATATTTTAACTCTCTAATAAGATGTAGGTTACATACGAAAGTTCCTAATCTGGAATAATACACTGCAGACTTTTAGGAATAATTGCTTCTAAGGGATGGGATTAGCATAAGGAGAGGATCTTTTACTTTTTTATTTGCTTCAATTATTTGTATTATTTTTATAAGAGAGAGAGAGTATGTGTGTATGTGTGTGTGTGCACATGTGTATTTAACTATAGTCCCATACGATGTATATCCGCATGACTTATTTTATAGCTGGGAGTTTGTTTGTTTTTTTAATTTTTTACCCGTATTGCCATCCCCACCTCACCTAATCATTGGTCTGTTCTCTGGATCCATGAGCTATGATTTTTTTTAAATTGACTAACATTGGTGTACCACACTGTATATGATTCAAAGGGACAGGATCAGATGTGTGTTGCCACAGCCATTGTTTTGTTGCTTTTTTAAGATTCTGCCTTTAAATAAGATCATAGGGTATTTATCTTTCTTGGTTGCATTTGAATTTCTTAGTTCACTTCCTTCACTTAGCATAATGCCCTCACACATGACAAGATTTCATTCATTTTGATGGCTGAGTGATAGTCCTCTCTCACTTTTTATATGTATGTATGTGTGTGTTACTTTATTTACCTTTTCATCCATTGATGAACACTTTGGTTGCTTCTGTAACTTGACTGTGTTGAATAATGCTGTAGTAAATAAGCATAGAGTGCACATATCTTTTCAAATTAATATTTTCATTTTCTTCAGATAAATACCTAGAAGTAGAATTTTTATATTATATGGTAGTTCTGTTTTAAGTTCTGAGGAACCTCTATAGTGGCTGCACCAATTTACCATTCCCACCAATAATGATCAAGGATTTTCTTTTCTTCACATCCTCACCAAAATTTGTTATTTCTTGTCTTTTAGAAGTTACTGATTATAATAGGTATGAAGTGTTATTATATGTGTTATTATATGTGGTTTTTTAACAAAGAAAAAAGGCACATGTGTTCACAATCCTGGTCAACTGAGAAGCTACCCCAGGATCCCATTGAATCCATCTTCTGTACTGAACTATCCTGTCCTGAGTAAAGAATTTGCAAGAGAAATTTTGCTTTAGCAGTCTAGGAGCCAAAGGTGACAAAAATCACAAAGCCACTCTCATGTTATTTCCTACTAGGCTGTGCGTTGCTTATGCATCCTGCTGTGCCCCCTCCCCAGCCCTCACCCATTTTGTCAGTCCCCATGTCTTCATCGTTAGGGGGAAGAAAAAGCTACACTGAGGTACCTTCCAATTATCTGAGTGCCAAGAACACCTTGGTTTTAATGATTTGCAAGTGAATATTTTAAATATTCCTAGTTTTCAAGATAACAAGCTCAAAAGGGGTAAAAATTGCACATAGTCCTTTTTATTTCCCGATAACATCCAGTACTGTTATCCTGCCTGTCACAAGCTTAAGATGATTATTGAATAAATTGACAATTTATACGACTGCATACTGAATTTCATGGACAGTGTCATTTTCCTGACCCCCTCCTCACCTCTGTCAACAATTCTGCCCACCCTCACTTTCAGTTACTTCCTGTCTGCTTGTTTACTGGTAAAAATAGCCTTGGTACTGAGGGTGGGTGGGATGGGTGATAGAGGGAGAGGCTAAAATGGAAGGTATGTTTTCTTATCAATAGTTTCATTATCACCAACATGCAAGGCCTAGGGTGTATAAAAGCTGGGGGAGGGAGTACATTAGCCTTCCAGAGTTAGTGTTCCTGTTTAGGCAACGTGGTACCTCCTCTTCCTGATGATGAAATGAAAGTGGTGAGACCCTTCCTGCCCCCTGCGACTTGAGATTGTCTCAGTCACCTTATGTCAGCATCTTAGGACCTTAGAATGCCAGTTACCACATTCGACTCCTGCAGCTGCCTTCTTTAACCTTTTTAACCTTTAATTGGTTAAAAACATATCCTAGACCAGATAACAGAAGCTCTGCCTCCTGGCATGGGTAGGCTTGTAATAGGGGCTGTGATTGAGACTAAAAAGTAACTGAGCTAAAACTGGTTTCCATATTCTCTGACTCCCATTCCACCTATTTTTCTTAATGACTTAACAAAAAGACTAATCCTTAAAATGTTAATATAGTGTAAGTGTAAGCAAAGAGGACCTTACCTTTATGAGGGAAAAGATGAAAGGGAATTAGTTTTTACTGCCAACTACGTGCCAAAATACTGTGTCTACTGACATTATCTCACCGAATCCTTACAACAACCTGCAAGACTGGTATTATCACCACCTCCATTTCACTGATGAGATAACAGTCAGTGAGCCAGAGCTGTCTGACTCCAAAGCCTGTCCTGTCTCTGCTCACCTTGGCTGGAGATTTGGCACCAACAACTAACGATAACAGCCAAGGAGATAACATTTGTAAGAGCCTAATGTGGTGCCTGGTACATACCTTAGAAAATGTTCCTCCCAATAGTCTTGGCCACCCTCATTCACCTCCCATTCTGTTGGAAGTATACGTCCACCAATAATTTCCTTTTGTCATCCTTTTAACAGGACCTAGGACGGTGATCCACCCTAAAGCACGAATTATTGCAGAGGCTGGGCCAATTGTGATTGGTGAAGGTAACCTAATAGAAGAGCAGGCGCTTATCATAAATGCGTGAGTAAGAATCTTACAGGTACTCTGAGCTAAGTGTAACAGGTAGTGTTTTTGATAATTTTGGCTCTCTAGAGGAACCTTTTACTTCTGGAAAGTTCTCTCGTAGAACTAGAGAAACATTAAGGGTTTTTTCAACGGGTAATTAGGAAATGAGGAAGCCAAAGATCAGATGTGTGAAGTGACTTGCCCAAGGTGAGGTAGCACTTTGAATTTCTTGATTATGACTGAAATGTTATTCCTCAGGACCACGCACATGAATTTAATTCTCATGTATATTTCACATGCTTAGAAGGGGTAACACCCAGAATTGTATTTGAAAAATTTGGGGTCCTAAAGTCAATTTCTAAAAGTTAGAAATTTTAAAAAAATAACAAAATACTGGAACATGTTCATACTAAACTATGTTATAATACCTATGACATTTTTATAAGCATTGTAATGCTTTCTAGATAAAAATGTTGGCAGGCTATTTAAGCTTATACCTAATTTATAGCAGTAATGTATGGAATTTGTAAGAAAAACCTTGGAAAAATATTTAACTGTGATAAAGAGATTGATCTGTCTTCATACCTACTTAGGATTTGGGAGTTTCTTACTATGTTAAGCTGTTTTTTCTTAAATTAAATTTTGGCACCTTAAGTGTAAGTCACAGTTAACAATATACTGCAGTAACTCAACTGTCAGAGATAAAATACCATTTAAAATGGCTTCCTCCTCTTAGATCATAAACATTTTATGTTTCAAATATTTCCATTAGCTACCTAACAGCATAAAATAATTTTTTATGTGAATACTTGTTTATGTTTCACAATCTCAAATGATTGTTAGGAATGGAAAGATTTTCAAGTTAGACATAATTTTGATTCCAGTTTAAGAAGCCCAAAGTCATAGCCTGCGTCTTTTTTTCTTGTCCTGGAGAAGGCTCTCTGGGGCTTGATTTTAAAAATAAAAAAGGAAAACTTACACATAAACCAATGACTTACTTATATTTCACTAGCTCTTTTTTCAACTCAGAATTAAGCCTTCTCAGCATATGGGATAAATAATTCACTTGGAGTAAGAAGTAAGAAATAATTTAATAGTTACATATTTTAAGCTAGATGTAGGTAAAATTGAGAGAATGGATACAAATTCTAAAATAGAAGATTACTTATTGCATTATTGACTGTCTGATTATCTCTCTTTTTTTATAGTCACCCTGATAATATCACCCCTGACACTGAAGATCCAGAACCCAAACCTATGATTATTGGTACCAATAATGTGTTTGAAGTTGGCTGTTGTATCCTTTACAATAATTTAAGATAAATCATTCCCAGCTATCTTTTAATAACGAAATGTCCTCCTTAGAATTTGTCATAATGCATAACATATATTTCAATAATAATTACATTTTTAGGATGAGGGTATCCAGCTCTTTGAGAATATTTGTAGTATAGCAAAAAAAATCATTCCCTCTCTTCCACTGAATAATTCAAAAGTGTAAAGAGAGTGTGCTGTTTTCAAACATATACATACAAGCACATCCTTAGTTCAGTATTTTGATGACACTCTCTTATTCCTGTTGCTGAGACAACTTCCTAACAGGTAGCAATGACTAAGAGGCAGTAGACACAGAAACATAGTAAAACAGAATAATAATCCTGGCTTCTCTCTGATTTAAGAACCATAGCTCTGTCCATTTGATTCCTGTATAGTTTTAGGCAATCTACTTATCTGATGCAAGGAAATGATGGTGGATGGATATGAAAGTATTCCATTCTTTGTTTTTTTTCTCCCCAGAGTGTTATCAGTGCTTTTGTTTGACTTGACATCCTTCAAAAAAAAAATAGTATACTCTTTTCATTATGTCAGCAAAACATTATTTTTAATTGGAACGTACTTGGAGGGAAAAAAATCTAAATATCCAACAATAGCAAAATATTTAAATAAATTATACTCGAAGCATAAAACAGGCCATTAGGACCATGAAGCAATCATTACAAATTATGTCTTTAAACATTTTAGTGACCTTGAATAATGCTTGCAAACTGAAGTGAACCATAAAAGGTGAGCTATAAAATTTATGCAGTTTGGTTTTGTGCAGTTTGGTTTCCAGTTTGATTCCCAGTTGTATAAAGGGAGGATATTTAAGATAGATACATAGACAGATGAATTGATTTATATAAAGATAAATCAACAGTGCTTTTCTAAGTGATCAGGTAACCCCGGGTGATTGATAGGCTTAATTTTCTTAAAAAATTGTGAAAATATGTTACTGAATTGTGATACAAGTTGCTCATTTCTTTTAAAAACACAAAAGTCATTTATACTTGAGGCATTTATATTTAGAAAGTAAAGCTTTACTTTCAGACTGCTTTGGAGTTCTGGAGCAAAGAGTTCTGGCTGGCAACCCTGCATGGCCTTTCCCTCGCCTCTTTCCTCTGCCCCAGTGCAGGTTAAGGAGTTTGTGAATTATTTGGGTCTAGAAGATGAGAAAATTATTTTCTTAACTCTGGTTCATAGATTCCCAAGCCATGAAAATGGGAGACAATAATGTTATTGAATCAAAAGGTAAGCTATGTTTGGAGTTTCACTGTGAAAAACAGTTATTTCCTTTCTCTTGGTGGTACCCTGGAAACCACCCTCTGTGCACGCTGTGGCCAAGTGTTATGCTGGGAGGGATGGTGTTGTTGGAAGTGCCCCAAAGGAGCTGTGAGACTCATCCTTTGCTTTTACAGAGCTTATTCTAGTATGTTAGTGCTCTTTACCTTACCAACCAGAAGCAGATGTAAGGTAATTGTCATAAGTGGGGCTACAGGTGGGCCACCACCACTTCTGGGCAACAACTCCAACAACTTGTCCTACTGAAGTCCAGAAAGAACCTGAACTGTGAAGCTTCTTTAGAACGGAGTATCTTTCTTGGTCCTGACTGGCATGAAAGAAAATGTTGCTTCTTTAAAAAAAAAATTTTTAACTTAGGCTTAATCTACTTAAGGGTTACACTGGTCAACAAATTTTTACAAAAGTCATGTTACTGAAATATAATTAGTCATTTCCTATCAATTTGTATGTGCTCAACATGAATATGACAGTCAAATTCTAATTTTGGCTCTAGCTTGTTTTGTAATCTGCAATAAATGGATGTTTATGTCACAAAATGCATGCAAATAGTAATAGGCCTATGGTTAATACCTGTAAACAATCAAGTCATAGACTGCTTCTTAAGATTTCTTCATTTGTCTCTTGTACAGCTGCTCAGGAATAGAATAGATGGAAGACAGTTTCCATTGTGCAAAAGCACAGCCTTAAGAGTCAGTTTCAAAGAGTCTAGAAATAGTCTCCATTCTTGTGGGTCATGAGTGATTTCTAAGGCATTCATGAGGCTCTCAGTATCGGAACAGAATACCAGAGTACTTTCCTTTCTGAAGAAAGGCTCCACTGCTGGTGGCGCTTCTGATAGAAAGTAATTGTGCCATCTTCTAGAAGATTCCATTGTTGGAGTCTTGATCTTAGCAATTCTGTCTTGTTCCTGAATAAGTCCAAATCATGAACCAGGTCATAGAGTTCTTCCTGTGTTAGTCTGTGTGGGGTTGATGATGCACCACAGTGAAAATCTGGATCACTGCATGATGCTGGAACAGGAAAAGAACAGGTCGGCTCACCCTTGTCCTCATCAGATGAATCAAGAGACTACACTGCTGAGGTTCTGGAATGGGAAATCCCTCACCATGTGGAACTGGTCTCAATGCAGAGGGAATGTTTGGGTAGACTGTTCTCAACTTCTTTTGGCTTTGTTATTCTGCCAGAAAGAGGAGGAACCAAGCAGAAATAACAGTCTTTTATATGATTGCTTGGCTCTCTCCACACCATGGAACTGCAAACAGCATTGATGGTCTTCTGCCATTGAACCACTGTGAAAGCTGTGCTGTACATGTAGCACAGCATATATGCGGGGCCCAAGGCTTGTCTTGGTCACCAACCTTGTATCCAAAGTAAAGATGATAAGCCTTCTTCACTTGAGAAGTGATACTTTTCTTCTGGTTGGCAAATGTCATTTGCCCACAAATAGAGCAGAAATTGTCCATACTATTAACGCACTTTCGAGGCTTTCCTGTTCTGTGTTGTGCCTAAATGGATAAAATAATAACCGTTCTATGGAACAGTAGTTTAAACTGTCTCGCACAAAGTCTGAAATATTTTCAGTGCTCAACCTTTCTGACAGGGCTTTCTATTGTGCACTGCTGATGTCAGCTTGCTTCAGCAGCTGCCTGGCTGTATTGCATCAGAAAATGATGTAGTCAACTCTGGATGATGTGTGCATTATGATATTATGTAATGCGATGCAACATTACATCATTCTACGCTGATTTAAGATGTTGTTGCAGTACTACTGAGTAAATTTACATGGTGAAACATATAAAATGAATTATATGAAATATCTTCAAAACGAGAGCTAATAAAAAAATTTCAGGGTTATATTCATGTTCAGCACACCAAGATACTACAGATTAGGGCCTTTTTAAGTCAGTAACGATCTCACTGTTGACCAGTGTTATTTTAATTTGGATTACCAACTCTTATCACTATCATTTCTATTCATTATTTACTTACTGTGTATCAAAACTGTGTCTTCTGTGTGTGCTCACCACCTTACATTTACTCTCTCATTCATTACAGCAAGCTGTGAAGTAGGGTGGCCTCTTCATGTAATAAACTTGCCTGAGAATTTATAATGACTGCACAACCAGTCAGCAGCAGAACTGTTTTGAGTCCATTTAGTCCTAGTCTGCGGTACCGGCCTCTATGCTATACATACTCGGAATTGAACAATTTAAGTTTATTTTTTGGGCCAATTTGCATTTTTAGACCTAAATCATCTTAGGAAAAAAAGCGTCTTAATTATTTGATGTCTTAAATTACAGTACTTTCTATGTTTATTCTGCAGCATATGTAGGCAGAAATGTAATATTAACAAGTGGTTGCATCATTGGGGCTTGTTGCAACCTGAATACGTTTGAAGTCATCCCTGAGAATACAGTGATCTATGGTGCAGACTGCCTTCGTCGGGTCCAGACTGAGCGACCACAGGTACCAGACCCCTTAAAAAGAGTTCTTTCTAGAGCTGCTAATTTTCCTAAAATAGCACATAATTGTGTTGTTTTTTTTTTAAAGGTTTGTTTATTTATGCATATAAGTGCTGGGGTGTAGGCCAGAGGTGTGGGGGGTGAGAAGATTCACCATAGACAGAGTGGGAAGCAGAACAGGCGGATTGACCGTGATACACTGCTGAGGGGAGCAGCAGGTGAAACAGGAGAGGTCTGCTGCTGCACCATGTGGGAAGATCCCTGGCCCCGTTCTGGACTTGTGCTGTACTGGCTGCGGATAGCTTCATAGTGCTGACACTTACCCCTTTGCGCCACCAGGGAGGCCCGCACATAATGGTTTTAATAACAGCAAGTTCAGTACTTAAAAAGCAAATGATTAGAACAGTAATTAGAGAAACACTCCTAAAACTTGAATTTATTTACAATGGAATTATTCAGTCTTTAAGTTAATATCAAAATTATGTATAAGTATTACAATGACAAACTGATTATGGGAAAAGAAAATCCATATATATATATATATTTTTTTTAAGAATTACTTCTTTTAGGGCCTCCCTGGTGGCGCAGGAGTTAAGTCTCAGTGCTATCAAGCTATTGCCAGCCTCTGCAGCATGAGTTCGATCCCTGGCCAGGGAGCTAACCCACATGGCACAGCAGACCTCTCCTGTCTTGCCCTCTGCTCCCCTTAGCAGTGGATTTCAGTGGCTTCATCTCTTCTGTTCTCCTCTCTGTCTATGGTGAATCCTTTTCCCACCCACCCCACATCTCTGGCCTAGACCCCAGTTCTTGTATGCATAAGTAAATAAAATAAATCTTTTTTTAAAAAAAAATTACTCCTTTCATTGTAAGATTGTTGTTTTTTTATTTATTTTGTGTAGAAGAACTGGGGTGTAGGCTAGAGGTGCAGAGTGTGAGAAGATTCACCAGAGACAGAGTAGGGAGCAGAACAGGCAAATCTACTGAAATAGATGACTAAGGGGAACAGCTGGCAAAACAGGAGAGGTCTGCTATGTCATGTGAGTGAGCTCCCTGGCTGGGAATGGGGATCGAATTCAGGCCATTGCCGTGGACTGTCCAGGTGGTAGCACTCAGACTTAAGTTCTAGGCCACCAGGGAGGCCCAATCCATAGATATTATTCCTGGTCTTAGTTTTCAGTGAAGATGCATTACCATACCTTGCAAATTGTATTCATTCACTCTTCAAATCTGAATCCTTGAGTGTAAGGAATAATCATACCAAATTTATACAGGATCAGGATAGCTAACTTGGGTCCGTCTATTAGTTGACTGACATAGTCTGTGAAAATAAACACAGTTTGTAAATATACAGTTACGTTTGAATATTCTTCTGATATATAAGAAATCCCCTTCAAATAACCAAGATCAAAAATAACGACTAGTACATATTTGGAATTTCATATTAGAGTAGGAGATGAATAAAATAAGGCAAAGAAGACATACTAGTTGAAATTTTAAGCCTCATTGCTTAACACATTCAATATATATTTCCTTTGTTACTCAGGCTCCTTTCCCTCCCCCACCAAAAAAATACTTTTCTAAGACATCACTTTGCCTCCGATTCTTAGCTGTATTTTGTCAGAAATTAAAACTCCAGTTCGTTTGTCCTTCTGTCCGTCCGTCCTTCCTTCCTTCTTTCCTTCTTTTCCTTCCTTCCTTCCTTCCTCTCCTTCTCCTTCCTCTCTTTTGTCTCTTTTCTTTCTTTCTTTCCATACAAGAACTGGTGTGTAGGCCACAGGTGCGGGGTGGTGAGCGGATTCACCAGAGACAGAGTGGGGAGCAGAACAGGTGGATCTACTGAAGTACACTGTTTGAGGGGAGCATTGGGGCAAGACAGGAGAGGTCTGCTGCCCCATGTGGGAAGGTCCTTGGCCTGGGTGAACGTGTGTTGCAGTGGCTGAGGATAGCTTCATAATGCTGAGACTTAACTCCTTGCTCCACCTAGGAGGTTCTGGCTTTTGTATTTATAGACTAAAAAGGAAATAAAAATAATTATAGTATTTTTTCACTATCTTTCTGCATAATAGCAAAAGTGATAGAAGAGGAAGAAGTGAAGCTAGAATGGGGGGGTAGATTAGAATTTAATGAGCAAGAATATATGTAGTTTAATACATAGTGCTATGTAAAACTTTTCCAAGTTCCCTGGTAAGGGTCCTGTTTACAAAAAGGATTCTCCAGTTTTATTGAATCAGAGTCTCTAGAGCAAGGACATAAAATTCCTTACTTTTTACAAGTTCTCCAAGTAACTTTTACAAGGAGGGCAAAGCTGGTTTATGAAGAGTGAAGTTCAAGAGAGCATTGCTGATCTATTCTGTGAGAGCCTGTGGAAAGCAGTGCACTCTGAGTATTTTACTTATGTTGTCTTCTATAATTGGAACTTTGAAACTTTTAGAGCCCAGGGTGGAATCTACAAAAGCAAGTTTGAAAACTGATTCATATATATTTTTATATATAAAATCTTTGGGGTTTTTTCATATCACCAAATGTAATATATGTTCATTATAAATTAAAAAAAAAACAGGTAAGCAAAATCAAGTTAGTGAAAATCATCTCTAATTCCACAACTTAGTGATAATTATTTTTACCTGGAACTTTTATTTTTGCTAACCAGTTCTTAATTATCTTTTTAGCCCCAGACACTACAGCTGGATTTCCTGATGAAAATCTTGCCAAACTACCACCACCTAAAGAAAACTATGAAAGGAAGCTCAACTCCAGTTAAGAACTAAAAACAGTATATGAAAGAATAACGTTTTCTTTGACCACTGTCTTTTGAAAGGGCCGCCGTTGTTGATAACACTCTTAGCAGTTCATGGAACAATACCCGTTGACTTTATTTTGTAAATTGAGTTTTAGAGGAAAGTAATGGATTTTCATCGTAACTCTCCCCTATAATTTATATAAAATGTGTTATTTTCCTATATCTTTGCTCCTTTTATGATAATTTACAAGTTTATTCTTCTGTTATATAAAATGTTAGCCATGAATTTTAGTTATATAAAAAACTACCCATAATAAAGAGGATATTATTGTGTATTTCTACTCTGGTATACATTGAACTAAATAAAAATGTCAGTAACAGGACTTTTAGTGAGCATACTTTAATTAGTTTTTCTATTTGCATTACCTTTCCCAAAATAACTCTTAATTTTTATTGTGTATTAGCTATAGTAGTGTCTACCTTTCTCATTTGTGGATTTGTAGTTGTTTAAAATTTCAGCAGCTATTGAATTAATTTAGACTTCACTTTGTTTCCAAGAAAAAATGTTTTTAGTAAAATAGAAGTAATCCGGATGTATTCAGAGAATGCAAAGTCAGAGAGAATGGTGTCATGAGAATGAGAAGAAAGTGACCATTGGGTAGTATCCCTGGATTTCTGAAGACAATGAAGCTAAAAGATTTTGGTATGTTTATAAATTTATGAAATTATTTTGATATATTAATCACTATTGACCCTGCTATAATTCTATTTAATTATATACTGTCAAATATTGAGGATTTCAGGGTTTTTAAATAATTCAAATGTATACACTTAATGGAACATAATTTTCAACTTTTGAATCAATAGATGCTGACTAGTACTAAGATATTAAATACATAAATATTTTCTCTTGAAGTTTACTTTTTAACTGTAGGTAGTAAAAACTGTATTTGAAGTTCTGAAACTGTCAGGTACAAATTAGCCTTTGTTCCCATTTGAATGACTTGATTTTGGTAAGAATCCTCATGACTTATGTTAGAAAACTATACAGCTTCACACAATGGTCTGAAAAAGAGAGCGTCATATCAATGCACTATTTTTGATAACTTGTTATTTGGTCACTTTTCAACCCTTGATGATCAAGTCAGGATTTTGTTGATCATGGAAATTCTTTAGGTGAAAGATCAGAAATTACACAGCTACCTTTAAAGTATTATGCAGTTTTAAAGCTTTATCTCTGGACAAGCTCTGCTAATGCTTAGTAATGGCCTCTGGTCCAAACTATCATGTAGTATGAGAGAGCAATAGTGAGATACCACCCAAGGACTTGGTAATAAGAGCCCCCCAGAGAGTTAAAAAAAATCTATCAACATATGGTGAGAAGAGCCTAAGCGATATTAACTCATATGAATAAAGAAATGTGGATTTGGAGCAAATGAATGACAGTGTGTGTACAGTATTCTCCATGGAAGGGAGGTACTGAGTCCAAGAGATTTGAGAAATTTGGTGACCAGAAGTGTTCTTTACTTCAGATGGGATCAGTTTATCATGACATGCTATGACTTGGTAAAAATATACCTGGAGACCTGCCACTTCATTTTGCTCTAGTTGCAAGCTTAACTGAACCACCTTCTGATTCTTAATATGACCTTTAGGCTATCAAGGGTGAGGGCACCAGAATTCCATTCTGTACATAGTAAATTTAGAGAAACTTTCTCATTTGTTTACCAGTGTTATGTAAATTTAGTATGTAGTTTTGCCCCTAAGTCTGTCGATTTAACCCTTGATTTAGTCTGTGGTATAAAAATTCTGATAAAGTACAGTTTCTGCCCTTTAAAACAAAGAACCAACGCTAAATGCTAAATGGAAAGACAAACCCTGACATACATAAAAGGTAGCAACTACATGAGGAGAATAAAGAAAGCATTTTATTTTAGCATCTTATTGCAGTTTGGTGATAGTTCTTTTTTTTTTTTTTTTAAGATTTATATTATTTTTGCATACAAGCTGGGGTGCAGGCCAGAGGTGTGGGGCAGTAAGAGGGTTCACCAGAGACAGAGTGGGGAGCCGAACAGGCAGATCGACTGAAATACACTGCTGAGAGGAGCAGCAGGTGAGGCAGGAGAGGTCTACCGTGCCATGTGGGAATCTTCCCTGACCAGGCATTGGACTGGCGGTGCAGCCGCTGACAGCTCCACAGTGCTGCGCTTAACCTGTTGCACCACCAGGGAGGCCCTTGATGATAATTCTTTAGTCAAAATAATGGATTTTCACCAGTCAGGTCTAGAAAACCATTGCTCTCCACTTCATCCATAAACACACGCTGTGGTAGTTAACTGTACTGTCTATAAAGTGAGCCCAAAATATAGCATCTTAAAGCAGCAAACAATTACTGTTTTGCAGTTTCTGCAGATCAGCAAGCTGGGAGCAGCTCAGCTAGTGCCTCTGGTTCATGAGGTTTCACTTGTGCAGCCAGAGCAGCAGTTTTCTGAAGACTTGACTGGGACTGGAGGATCCCCCTGTAGGATGACTGCCTCACGTAGCTGTTGGCAGGAGACTTCAGTTCCTTACCATATGAGTGTCTCCACAGGACTACGGAGTGTCCTTATGACATGGTGACTGGCTCCCTCACCTGCAGATCCAGCAAGGAAAGACCTAGTGTCTAAATCACTGCACTCCATCCCTACCACTTCGTTTTATTTGTTAGAAGTCATTAAATTCACCTCACACTCAAGGGGAGGGAATTAGGCTCTACCTTTTGAGGGGAGGAGCATCCAAAAATCCATGTTCATGTTCAAAGGGCACCAGCATACACACATTAATTCACAGTTGCCTTCCCCACCTAGTGTTCTATCAGCATATCTTTAGGGGACCTCCACACTGTGAGGAAATGGCTTTAGGAAGTACTGCTGTTTGTTAGTGGACATGGCACATTACATCATCAAAGTCTTTATCTTACAATCTTCTATAAATCCTATATTAGAAATGTAGATTATTTGCTCTTAATGTAATATTTTTCTTTAAACACCACTTTAACTTATCTAGGTTTAGTAGGAATTAAAAACCTTGATGGTTGGGCCTCCCTGGTGGTTGAGCGTTGCGCTGTGGAGCTGTCAGCAGTGGTGACTCGAGTTCAACGCCCAGAGGGGGGAGATTTCCACATGGCACGGCAGACCTCTCCTGCCTTGCCCGCTGCTCCCCTCAGCAGTGTATTTCTGTCGATCTGCCTTTCTGCTCCCTGATCTGTCTCTGGTGAACCCTCTCATTGCCCCATGCCTCTGGCCTGTACCCCAGCTTGTATGCATAAATAAATAAATAAATACTAAAAAAAACCTTGAAGGTTAAGAATATTGAGTAAGAGAATGTTGAAAATAATACAGGAGCTATTCTTTTTTTTTTAATTATCTTTTTAAAAATTTATTTTTGTGTAGAAGAACTGGGGTGTAAGCCAAAAGTGTGGAGGGGTGAGAGGATTCACCAGAGACAGATCAGGGAGCAGAACAGGTGAATTTGGGCCTCCCTGGTGGCACAACCAGTTAAGCGCGGCACTCTGAAGCTATCCAGAACCACTGCAGCACCAGTTCGATACCCAGCCAGGGAGATTCCCACATGGCGCAGCAGACCTCTCCTGTCTCACCTGCTGCTCCCCTCAGCAGTGTACTTCAGTCAGTCTGCCTGTTCTGCTCCCCACTCTGTCTCTGGTGAATCCTCTCCCCCACACACACCTCTGGCCTACACCCCAGCTTGTATGCATAAATAAATAAATCTTTAAAAAAAAAAAAAAACAGGTGAATTTACTGAAATACACTGCTGAGGGGAGCAGCGGGTGGGACAGGAGAAGTCTGTTGCGCCACATATGGGAAGCTCCCTGGCCTGGGGTCAAATTCAGGCCATAGCTGTGATAGTGTTGAGACTTCATATATATATATATATATATTTTTAATTTAATTTATATCCTTTGCGTTATTGTGTATCTCCGTAGGTTTCCCACCACCAATTCACCAGTGAACCACCACCATAGTTCCTTGTGCTCTTTTCTCTATTTTGGTCTCTCTTCCTCCCCCTCCCCTGTAGAATGTCTCTTATTTGTGGCTATTTGCTAGTTTTTGCTTTTGTTATGTTTTGTGTGCTATTTTCTCCTTCTGATTTCTCGTTTGGCTCTCTTATAGATTCCTCCTATAAGTGATACCATTCGATATTTTTCTTTGTCCTTCTGGTTTATTTCACTGAGCATGATCCCTTCTAGTTCCATCCATGTTGCTGAGAATTGAGCTATTCTTACAACTAAAATATATACTTAGTGGGCCTCCTTGGTGGCGCAATGGGTTAGTGCAGATCTGTGGAGCTGTCAGCAGCTGAAGTGCGAGTTCGATGCTGCCTAACCTACTGCTCCTTTCAGCAGTGTATTCCAGTCAGTCTGCCTGTTCTGCTTCCCACTCTGTCTCTGGTGAATCCTCTCACCCCCCCGCACCTCTGGCCTGCACCCCAGCTTGTATGCAAAAATAAAATAAATCTTAAAAAAAATATATATGTGTATGTGTGTGTATATATATATATATATATTTACTAAGTATATATATGTGTGTGTGTGTATATATATATACTTAGTAAACTGTCATTTTTTAAAATTGCCTTCATTAAATTTGTGTAGCGCTTACTATATGCTGTTAATATCAGTTACTGTTAATATCAGTTTATGCATAACTCATTCATTACATATTAATACATTTAATTCTCTTAACGTTCAGGTAGCAATGTTATCACTATCTTACAGATGGGAAATTAAGGCACTGTTACTCAGCTAGGAAGTGGCATTTCGATTCCAGAATTCATGATCATAATCAAATTTTATGCTTCCTTTTTTAGAGAACTTGTTAAACCTTTTAAGGTAGAGATTCTGTAATTCAGTAGGCTTCCTAAATACTAGTTAGGAAAACAGCTATGGAGTGGAGTTGCTTAGTCTTTGCTTCTCTTAAATTTCTTAATCCGGGGCCTCCCTGATGGCGCAACGGGTTAAGCTCAGCCTGTTGAGCTGTTGGCAATTGTGGTGTGAGTTTGATCCCCAGCCAGGGAGATTCCCACATGGCCTCTCCCGCCTCGCCCGCTGCTCCCCTCAGCAGTGTATTTTGGTCAATCTGCCTGTTCTTCCCACTTTGTCTCTGGTGTACCCTCTCACCACCCCATACCTCTGGCCTGCACCCCGGTTTGTATGCATAAATAAATAAATCTTTAAAAATTTCTTAATCTGGATGATAAATTTCTTAATCTGGATGATACAAAACAATAGAAATATTTTAAAGAATTGTTTGGTCTTCCCACTGAATTCAATGAGCATTACCCAAAAAGAGATGCGTATGCTGAAACTGCAGGTCATTCTGTCCAAAACTTTCAACTTGTCTGTTTATTATCACTAATTAACTATGATAGTGAATTGTAGTTGTTGCTTTTATTTATAAAAGCAATATACTTTCCTTTTAGACAATTTAAGGGGTGAGGAAGAAATGCTTCTAATTTCATAATTCACCCTCAAGCATTTTGGTGACTCATTCTTAGAGTACAATCCAACCATTAATGTAGGTAGAGGATGATATTTTTCAGAGACTTTGAAGCTTTGTAATTCCCACTGTAGATCTGCTGTTATATCACAAGAGGGCACTAGGAAACAAGCTAATTTTTCCTCGATTGGTTAGCTAATGGGTACTTTTAAAACTTAGGCTGACCCATAATAAGGCTACTTGAGATTTCTTTCACTAAACATAAACTAGGAATAGTTCCTTTCCTGTTTCCTTCAAGGAACATATGTTTTAATATTTTTGAGCATTAACTGGAAATAGGCTCAGTGACACTCAACACATTCAAATGGAGGCTCATGCATTGCATTTCTCTGTCTTCCCACAGAGAGAAACACTGCAAGTCTTACTAGAGATCTTGCAAGTAACAGTTTGGTCAAACTATCATTGTTAGTGTTCCTCTCAAAAGAGTTTCAGCACTAACTTCATGTGAATCTGAATGCTCAGTCTCTGAATTTAGGTTTTTCGTTTCTTAAACCTACTTAGCTTTCCTGTGAACCAGTGTCTTGTTTGCTGTGGAAAACAATGCCTGATGCTCAAGGCCCACCCAGTTTTCACAGCTGGTCCCTGGTGGGCTCATCACCTCACTCCCTAATAGAGTTGATGCCTTCCAGATTTCAGTCATTTGTTTCCAAATTTTTTTATGCAAGAAGTACTCAGGAATGATAAAATTTAATTCAATATTACCAAAATTGAATGAATAGGAGTGTAAAGAGAGTTGTAATTGCTATGAAAATAAGTTGAATACTTGGGAAAGATCTGATAAGGACAGAAAAAAAATTACTGCGGAATTAGGTGTGGGCAAGACAACTGTGAAAGTTTTGAAACGAAGAAAGCAGTCAAAATGTAGAATGCTCCACAAGTGACTTAAGTCCTCACTTTACTGAAATGAAAATGAACAGTGGTATTTGCTGTGTGAATGACTTCTATGCAACCCAGTCAGTAAACCCCACTGAAAGAAAAGACATCAAAGGAATGGATGGATAGATATGTTTCATTCATTCATATATAGATATAGAGATAGATAGATAGATAGATATAGATATAGATATATATCTATTATGCATACAAGAACTGGGGTGGGGGTGTGAGGATTCACCTCTTCAAAGGAATATATGTTTTAATATTTTGTATCATTAACTGGAAATAGACCCAGTGACACTCAACCCATTCAAATGGAGGCTCAGACATTGCGTCCCTCTGTCTTCCCACAGAGAGAAATACTGCTGGTCCTACTAGAGATCTTGCAAAGAAATTATCTTTATTAGTGTTCCTAACAAACAGACAGTGGCGAGCAAAACAGGCAGCTCTGCTGAAATACACTGCTGAGGGGAGCAATGGGCGAGACAGGAGAGGTCTGCTGCACCATGTGGGTTAGCTCCTTGGCTAGGGATTGAACTTTTGCCTCAGTGCCAGGCAATAGCTTGATAGCACTGACTTTTACCCCTGTACCACCAGGGAGGGCTTGCATCTATATATTTTAAATTGAAAATTAAGTTTTAAGGATATATACATTATAATTTTTTGATTCCACACTTTAATTCACCAATTATATACTCTGACAACATAGGGAAGAGAGTTTCTATAGTAGAATTTCAGGAGCTACGATACAGATACAAGGAAATTAATTGCCTGAATCTCAGTGCTTGCTGGTGACTTATGTCTACTTTAAAAAAATCTTACTCTCTAGATGGTATAGAGTCCCATATCTCTTGGTTAAATATGATTGATTTTTTAATACAGCAGATTTTTAGAACTTAATCACCAACAATATATCTAAGCCTATTAGCTAAAAGAATGGTTTCAGGTTTTTTTGACTTATCCTAAAACTGTGCCTAAAATTAGTTTCCACTTTCCTTATGACTGACTGGCACAGTTGTAGATATGTGTAAGAGAGAGAGATTTAAGCTATATATAGATATATGTATCTATATGTAGCTTGAATACTTAGAGCAGCCCAAAAGAGAATGAGACTGTGAACCTTTGCCATCACATTCAATATATTTCTTTTTTTTTTCAATATATTTCTTAATTGGAAAAAGAGTGACCCATATCTGACCCCATACAATAGCCTTTACATTTTAATGTTATAATGCAGTAAGAAAAACCGGAATGCTCTTGCATGAATTCTTGATTATTAATTTATGCCAGATGACAGAAAATCAAGTGCACTTGAGTTCTGAATATTGAACTATGGAGGGAGAATACTCACATTGTAAATGATATTTTGCTAAAGTTACCTTCTTTTTGCATTGTGTGAGGGCCCCTTCCTTATATTGCAAGTCTGGCATAGAAGAAAAGCCATATTAGACCAACGGTGAGTATATCCACTCCCCTTTTTCTCCTTGGCTTATCCTCAAATTTTGCTCAACTCTTCACTCAATCGACAGGTAAACCTTAATCAGTCCATGCCAGTGAATGTTCGGCCTTTCCCTGGTCCACAAATACACATGTATCTTAAATTTGCCTAGTACACCTAAGGAAGAACTTAGAGTTTAGGGGAGGAGACTTTCCTTCTCCCACTGGCTGCACACAGAGGCGTACACTGCCTATTTGCGGCTTGCAGCCACCTCACCACTATGAAGGGAAGCAGCAGACAAGAAAGACAGGAAAAATACTGGTATTTCAAGACGTGGCTGAGTTTAACCTTAACCAACCTAACCAAGCTTACCTAATTCTGAACTTGTTAGGTGAGAGAATAGACTTTCTCACTAAGCAAGTGTGAACTAGATTTTCTGTTACATGCAGAAATTTTGTATCCTAACTGATACAAAGTAAAAACTTCCAAGAAATTTTGCTTCCATTTTTTGATGCCCTGCTTTGCTGATGAGGTTCCATATGCCGGTTCTAGTGAGCAGTCTGGCACTGCTGGCTGCTGCATGAATGGCAAATTGAGGAGGGGTGAGAGTGCATGGATAAGGATCCAGATGAGACAATTTGTTAGCAAGACATGATAACTTGGAATGCAGCATGAAGATAAGGAAGAAGGGACAAGTTAAAAGAGATATGTAGGAGATATAACTGATAAGATTTAGGGAAAAGAAAAGACCATTTACCAAGTAAAATAGGGGCTTCTAGTTGGTGTATAATTGATGGCTGATGGTCTACTATCTAAGCTTCAAAGAGTAAAAGGAGACAAAAATTAACAAAATAGATGAAAGACTTAAACATGAGCTTAAACTGAATTCTTAGAAGAAAACATAGAGGAACATCTTTGTGACATTAGATTTGGCAATGTTTTTTTTGGACACAGCACCAAAAACACAGGCAGCAAAATGCAATAGAAATTGGAATTCATTAAAATTACAAACTTTAGTGTATTAAACAATAGTATCAAGAGTGAAAAGAACTCCCAAATGGGGGAAAATATTTGCAAATCATATATCTGATAAGGGTTTAGTATCTGGATTATATATAGAAATTCTCCAATTTGACAACACCAGAAAGATTTTAATTTGATAAATAACTTGAACAGATCTTCAAAGATACAGAAATGGCTAGTAGGTACATAAAAAGATCCTCAATACCATTAGTCACTGAGGAAATGCAAATAAATAATACAAGATACTGATTCACACCACTAGATTGGCTACAGTACAAAAACAAAAACCCCAGAAAATAACATTGGCAAGGATATAGAGAAATTGTAACCTTTGTTCATTGTTGCTAGGAAATAAAGGCTTAATGATTCCTCAAACTTCTTTCTGTTGACCCAGCAATTTCCCTCCTAGGTGTCTAACCAAGAGAAGTGAAAGGTTTTCATACCTTAGATTTCATAGCAGCGTTATTCACAATAACCAAAAAATAGGACAGTTTTATCACTTAACAAATATATGTCCATATAGTGGAATGCTACTTTGCCATAAAAAAAATGAAAGCCAGATACATCCTACCTCATGGATGAGAAATGAAACATGCTCAGTTAAAAAGTCAGACCCAAAAGGCCACATATTTTATTAATCCATTTATATGATTTGTCCAAAATAGAAAGTAGATTAGTAATTGACAGTACCCGAAAAGGAAGGGCAGTTGGGAAATGCAGCGTTTCTTTTTGGGGCAAAAGAAATTTGATGATGGTTCATGACATCATAAATATACTGAAAGTAACTGAATTGTACACTAAAATGTTTAAATGGTGAATTTTGTCACATGAAATTTATCTCAGGACAAAAAAAAATGCTGTATCAGAATTGTTAAAGAATGGTGAGGCGGTCACCTAGTATCTGAAGTAAAAGGACATGGTCTTGAAGAGCAGAGAAGACTACTGAATTCACATGGAGTCTTTGAGAAGCATGGAATTCCTGAACTGGTAGACTTACAGAGGTGTAAGTGGGTTGACATTAGCAGTAGAAGTAAGGTTGCTTGGGTAAGGCGTACTGATCGGCTGATGCTAGGAGATATTTTTATTGGAGTGGGTCCATTTTAAATGACTGATATTCATAAGCAGGAGCCTACACTGACTGGTTAGTTGACAATAGAATGTTCACTGCAACTGGTTATCTCCGAAGAGATAAAAGATTTTAAACTGTTTCTGGTGGTTCCTTGTTACCATAACTACAGAACAATTAATCTTTCCCTCAGTCTGTAGGGCTCTTGAGGTGGCTTGTGGAATCCCAGGTCAACTGTAGCTGAGACCCACAGACCAAGAAGCCAGCAGCCTTACTCCAGTTTTCTCTGATATTGCTTCACTGGTCTCTCAGCAAACCTGCATTCACTGCTGCTGCACGGACGTGACCCAGCCTGGCTGTCCTCAGTACCTAGCTGACACGTACACTGTTCAGTGACCCACAGGAATGACTAAATAGCATCTGACAATCCCAGGTCAAAACTCTCAACCATAGCCAGGAAGGCAAGATCCTGCAGAGCAAGCATGGCTGTGGGCCCTGAGTCTAAGTAGGGCAGCTGGGGAACAAGGAACAGAGGCCAAGGGTCACCCCATCTGTATCTACACTACTCAGTTGAAAACAAATTTGCTTGACTGACTGCCTGATTTTCAAGAAATTTTCTTATGAAGAAGTCTCTAGAATCTGAAAATATACCCATTTCCTATAAAGGTGACAAATGAAGAGAGAAAACTAAACAATGATCTTACCTTTAGATGAAAATCTTCATTATGTCACCAAGGTCTTTTATCTTTTTGTTTTGCTCCAAACCAACCCTTGAGGGATCTGTTACTTTCCATATTACAGTTTCAGATTCTCACCACCACCACTTCTAGCCCCCCACATTTATATTAGCTAAAAAGACAGATGCTTCCTTGAATATGTAGCATAAAGCTGTTACAGTTTATTGATTGATTGATAACAATCATTTTAAGAGGGGAATTCCAATCTGTAGTATCCCATATATATTTTATTCACCCTATCCTATTCCCCAAATGTTCTGAGATTATTGCTTAAAAAAAAGACTTTAAATGAATGTTGCTTTGAGAATTAATTTTGACTATTTTCCAGTACCCAGTAAGCTAATCAACATGGAAACTTGAGTGAGGAATTCCATTCAAATGTATGCACAGGGAAGACCCACACTCTGTTATCCTTAATTCACAATAGTGTGTAACTATGGACACTCCTTTCAGCTTTCATGTGTAGAGTCCTGTTTGCTATGGCCCTCGTAGGAGGAATCTACCCAGATTAAAGGGGAAGTATGTGGGAACCATTAGCTCATTGGGCCACAATCCATGGGGAGGTATGGAAATGGGAAAAACCCTCGGAAAGTCCCACCAGACAACGCTTAGTAAAACATGAAAGGCCTCTGCCCCTTCAGAGCCCAAACCAAGGCTTTTCTTTTTTTTATTAATACAATTATTTGTTTATTCATGTCTTACATTAGTGTGTATTCCCCGTGAGTTACCCACGACCGATTCATCCGTGAATCATCACCATAGTCCCTTGTTCTATTTTCTCCCCCTTTTTGAGCCCTCATCCTCCCCCTCCCTTGCTGTCTTTTTCTTATTTTCTTTTTCTTATTTGGTTCGCCTATATTCCTGTTATAAGTGAAACCATTCGATATTTTTCTTTCTGGCTTATTTCGCTGAGCATGATCCTTTCTAGCTCCATCCATGTTGCTGCGAACTGCATATGTTTCTCTTTTTTGAATGCTGAGTAGTATTCCATTGTATATATGTACTACATCTTCTTGATCCAATCATCTGTTTTTGAGCATCTGGATTTTTCCATATTTTAGTTATTGCAAACAATGCTGCTGTAAACATACAAGTGCATGTATCTTTTTTGATTAATGTTTTTGTGTCCTTTGGGTAGATTCCCAGAAGTGGTATTACTGGGTCTATGGAAGCTCCGTTTTAGCAGTTTGGTGAACCTCCACACTGCTTTCCATAATGGTTGGACCAGTTTGCATTCCCACCAGCAGTGTAAGAGAGTTCCTTTTTCTCCACATCCTCACCAACATTTGTTGTTCTCTGTTTTTTAAATATGTACCATTCTTGCTGGTGTAAGGTGGTATCTCATTGTGGTTTTTATTTGCATTTCAATCCGAAGAAGAGGAAATAAAGAAAACCACCCCTTTTACAATTGAAACAAACAAAAAAAATCATATACCTGGGAATACACCTAACAAAAGAAGTGAAGGACCTATACAAAGAAAACTATAAAACATTATTAAAAGAAATAGAAGAAGACAAAAAGAATTGAAAAGATATTCCCTGCTCATGGATTGGAAGAATTAACATCATCAAAATGCCCATACTACCAAAAGTAATTTACAGATTCAATGCTATTCCAATAAAAAGCTCAATGACAGTCTTCAAAGAGATAGAACGAATACTGATGAAGTTCATTTGGAATCACAAAAAACCTCGAATAGCCAAAGCTCTCCTGACCAAAAAGGAGAATGGAGGTATCAACCTCCCAGACTTTAAGCGATACTTCAAAGCCATAATAATTAAAACTGAATGGTACTGGAACAAAAATAGACACACAGATCAATGGAATCTAATAGAGAACCCAGAAATCAATCCACATATCTATGGACAATTAATCTTTGATAAAGGGGTAAAGAATATTCAGTGGAACAAGGACAGTTTGTTTAACAAATGGTGCTGGGAAAACTAGACAACTACTTGCAGAAAAATGAAACTAGACTACTACTTTACACCATGCACAAAAATCCATTCAAAATGGCTAAGAGACCTGGACATAAGACCTGAAACTGTAAAATATATAGAAGAAAACAGACAAAACAATACATGACATACATCTTAGTAACATTTTTAAAGGTACATTCCCCCAAAGCAAAGATAGTGAAGTAAAAGATAAATAGCTGGGATTACATCAAACTAAAAAGCTTCTGTACAGCAAAAGAGATTCTAATCAAAACAAACAGCCTACTGACTTGGAAAAAATGTTTGCACTCCAACAGACAAGGGATTGATCACAAAAATCTACAAAGAACTCACATGACTCAACAAAAACAAAGCAAAAAATTCAGTTAAAAAATGGGCAGAAGAACTTAAAAGACACTTCTCCAAAGAAGAAATGCAAATGGTCAAAGGCATATGAAAAAATGTTTGACATCCCTCATAATCAGGGAAATGCAAAACAAGGCTTTTCAATGTTTTGCTAGAGAAAACAGGCCCTAAATGAAGTCACTTGTGTTAAGATCCACACACCATACCAGACTTAGTACATTACCAAATTGAAGTTTCGGCCTCTCACAGAAATGTAAACTTAAATTGGGCAATCTGGAGTTGTTCGGCCGACACTAGTGAGATAATCTGCCTGATAGATTCCTTCTCCCCAGCCAACCCCAAAAAGGTGACCTTACCTGAAACAATCTTTTCTTTACTAATAAGTTCCTTACTTCCCCCTTCCTCCCATCTGTCTATAAAGCCTTTCATTTTGTACAGTTCTGTGGAGCTTCTTCTTACTTGTTAGTTGGGATGCTGCCCCATTCACGAGATACCCATTTATGAGATGCTTAATAAAACCAATTACATCTTTAAATTTACTCAGATGAATTTTGCTGGGTTTTTTTTAACAGTTTGCATAAAATACTAGTTTACACTATAAATGTTAACAGTAATTTAAAAAGAAAGGGTGTTGTTTTTCTTCTGGGTAAACAGTTTATTTTTTAGAATTTAAGACAAACTAAGCCTTCACAGTTAATCACTCTTTAAAATATCATTCCAAAAATTTACTTTATTAATCTGTATTCTGCCTGCCACTAAGAGAAAATTTGTAGTGGGTTAAGATAGATAATAGTAAGCATTAGGATTAATAAAGTAGAAATGGACATAGCAAGCAGAAAAATGAGAAGATTGCTAACCCTGAGAACTAGTTAACCACTGTGACTGATGATTTGACTTTGAGAGCAGGTATGTAAAGCAGCTGGTTGAAAATCTTGAACATGGTAAAACTAATAAATGATAACTAGAATTATTATCACTCATAACCAATATTACATTTTTCAAATAACCAAGTTATTTTACCACTTAAAGTTGCAGCTACATCCATTTTTAAGGTTTTATTTTATTTTTTGGTGTAGAAGAATTGGGGTGTAGGCCAGAGGTGTGGGGGATGAGAGGATTCACCAGAGGCAGAGTGGGGAGCAGAACAGGCAGATCTACTGAAATACACTGCTGAGGGGAGCAGTGGGCCAGACAGGAGAGGCCTGCTGCACCAAATGTGGGTAAGCTTCCTGGCCGGGGATCGAATTCAGGCCATAGTGGTGATTGTGCTGAGACTTAACCCCTAGGCCACCAGGGAGGCACCATTTTTAAGATTTTAAAATAATTTTGTAATAAGACACCATTGGCTTGGAACCTCCCAGTCCAGTCAAACACTGAACTCTACTGGGCTGTGTTTGAACTCACTCTTCTTCAAATGCAGGATCATTGGAGCCTGTGTTTGAGGAAATTAAAAAAAAAGGATTAAATTAGCAATGATCTATTGCCACATGTTTAGTTCTTTCATCTCTAAATGGAAAATTTGGAGGCAATAACGAACCCAGTATTTTGGTTTGAAAACATCACTGTGATTCTTGGTAGTCATGACAAATGAAGAGTAAGTTACATTGTTCTCATCACACAGAATGCAAGGTTTCATCTAGAAGACGAGAAAAGTATTTCCAGTGCAGGCTGAAGAATGGAAAATCTAACTAAACAGGATGTTACTCTTAAGTCTCATGTGGGTCTGAAATCACTGTTTAGCTGTCTTGCCCAGAAAGAGAGGGGTCTGGAGAGTCCCTTTCTACACAGTAGATGGTGTTGGCTTCAACAGCACTACCACAGACTTAGGAAAATCTGGCAGGACTCCCTCTGGGCGGGATGGCTGGGTCATATGACATTGGGTTGCTCTTCATTTGCCCACCTTTGCCTTTTCCTTTTTCCCTTTTGCCAAATCCATTCTTGGATGTACCTGGGGTGATACCAGAGGGCAGTTACTAACAATGTCACCTCTCCTGAGGTAGAGTAGTCAGTAAATAAAGAAATGAGAACCAGAAGCCTTTCAGAAAAAAATGACCACAATGTTTCAAGTTCAGTACAGGAAATATTATTTTTAAAGTGGGGGCTAAGTTGTCAAAATTGTCAAAGTGACATACATAGCCTTCAAACATGCCTGTAGGATCTCCCCTTAATCTCTATGATTATCTAGTTCTCATCTTATCAGAAACTATCAATTATTATTTAGCAATTCTGTCTTAATGGAAATAAGTAGATTTGGTGTGAAAGGAAGACTAGCAGGTGGAATATGTTCTATTTTATGAATTGATAAGAAAAGAGAAAATATGAACCTGAATAATTTCCATCATTAAACAAATTTTTAAAAAACTAACCTAATTCACAGAAAAAAAAATATCAATTAAGTCTTTTTACTTTTTCTTGGAAAATCTGCATTTGGTCCCAACTGAAATGGATGTAATTTTCTTTTTTTAAAAAAGATTTATTTATTTATGCATACAAGATCTGGGGTGTAGGCCAGAGATGGGGGTGGTGGTGGTGGTGAGAGTATTCACCAGAGATAGAGTAGGGAGCATAATAGGAGGATTGACTGAATACACTGCTGAGGGGAGCAGTGTGCAAAACAGGAGAGGTCTGCTGTGCCATGTGGATTAGCTCCCTGGCTGGGGATCGAACTCATGCTGCAGAGGCTGTCATTAGCTTCATAGTGCTGAAACTTAACCCCTTGCACTACCAGGGAAGCTCGGATGTAATTTTCTCAAGCTAACAACCACCCTATCTTGCTTCATTGGTGGTTAGGAACATCTAAAATCTATCTCCTGTCCATTGGAATTTTCACTGGACCAGAGAAATAAGCATTAATGTTAATATACAGTCACATTGTGATTATGAAAAGTAAAAAAAGTGAGAAAACAGTTTGACTTGTAGAGCCTTTACATCATTGTGAACTCCCCAACTCCCTCCCATCACATTTCTACATTTGAAATCTTCAGAGATGATTATTAAACTTATACATATTTTTAAAAAGTCTGTTTGTATAGAGGATAGACTTCCAGTAGGATTCTACTTGTGATATAAACATAGGTATAAACACTATAGCACTTTTATACATTGCTGCCTCTTTCTTTGGTTAAGTAAAATTTCCAGCTGACACATGGTCATTTTTAGAAGTGCTTAGCCATAAAGGAGGCAAGATAGCAGCTGGTTTACTGGGATTGGAACGTGCTTTTTACCCCTAACTGCTGCGTGTCGTGACTGTCATCAATCAGCCCAACACCCAATCTCTCGGCCAACGAGCAGCAGATTCTGAAGTTTTTTTTTCTTTATTTTTCTACTGGAATGTTCCTACTACAAGATCAAAGCCACACTCAGAAATATCTCTGCATGATATCTATACTGGTATTTTTTTCTCAGCTCAAAACAAGAAGGAACGGTGTTGGCCCATGTGGTCCAGGAGCTCTGATTCCAGGGATGAAGGAAGGTAGGTTACGAGACCCTTCTTGCTTTTAATTCTGATACGGGAAGCCTAAGCACCAAAACACCAAAACAGGAGACTCCTCAGAGCCTTGAAGGGTGCAGAGCAATTGAGGCTGGGTCAGGGTTGAGAAAAGTGAGTCAAAGGGGGCACCATAGACTTAGATATACCTGCCTCACTTGTAAGGTGCCCAGACATGGCTATGCTGACACACCTCTGCCCTCTACCCTCCCCTGCCCCATTTCCTTGCACCCAGTCTGCCTGCCTTATAGCCTGTACTGGGCTTCCCTTGCAGCCCGGTCCACCATACAACAGATTCCCAGCTTCTGCTCTCTTTGTACTCTTCAGACCTCAGTTTCTGCCATCACGCTCCTTAATGGCTCCCAAAATATTTGCTAAATTCCTTGGGTTTTTGTCCTGGCCTAACCTTGGGAGATTTCACCAATGCCCCTGGCTTCAAGTGACTCCAGTATGATAATTATTTGCTGCTGGGATTTCCAACCTGCTATCTCCTGATACCCAACGCCAGCTGCCTTCCAGAGTGCTCTTCTTCCAAGGCCTAGCCTTTTCACTCAATGTGTCCATTCATTCAGTGAGTCCCAGAAATGCCTTGGGTCTGGCATGAGACGCCCTCTCTGTATAACAGACAGTTGTTGGCATTAATGGCACAGCCACAGGACTTAGAAAAAATTGTCAGAACTCCCTCTGGGCACGAGGGCAGCTGGTTCCCTCTTCCTATGTACTCCATTGTCTCTCCTCATTTTTGCCTTTGGCCAAATCCTAAGGCAATTTCATTCATTTTTTTTTTAAGATTTTATTTTATGCATACGAGCTGAGGTGCAGGCCAGAGGTGTGGGGCAGTGAGAGGGTTCACCAGAGACAGAGTGGGGAGCAGAACAGGCAGATGGATGGAAATACACTGCTGAGGAGAGCAGTGGGTGAGGCAGGAGAGGTCTGCTGCGCCATGTGGGAATCTCCCCAGCCGGAGCATCGAACTCCCGCGCCGCAACTGCTGACAGTTCCACAGCACTGTGCTTTACACTTTACTCCTTCCTGTACCACCAGCGCTCTGCTCAACTCCATTTTGCATCATAAATCTCTCAAAGCTATCCCTTTTTCTCCACCCTATTGCCTAAGATCATCATCTTGATCCTCTACCAGTTTCCAAACTGATTTTCATCACTTCTTCTCTTGAGTCTGTTTAGTTTTCCTCCTGAAGTGCCCAGTGCAGCCTTCACACATGAGAACACAGTCGGGGAGTTTCTGTGCCTGCCTGTTGCTCCCACTGGCCTATCACTCCAGCACAGCATTCCCTCTGAGGTCGCCATACCTTTGGTTACAATGTCTCTGCAGTTTGGCGTGCCATTTGCCAAGCTGTCAAATAGCCACTTACCCTTTCAAATCCAGTTGAGACAAGAGATCCAAATTAGGAGTCAGCACTCCTGCCTGTGACAGCCTCCTGGAGGAAGGGCTGGGTTGTTAACTTAATCCATGTCTACCTCCAACCCCGCTCCCTTGTGTGATGATGCCCTGCAGAGCAGGTGCTCAAAAATGGCTGCTGGTTTTGATTTCACCAGGACAAGAAAGCTGGAAAGTCACAGACCCATTACCGTTTAATCTAATCTGATAGGTATTTATTAAAATGATTTCTAGAGATGGGGAATCAGCTCTTACGAGGGAACCCTCACAGTGGAAGTCCATTCCTGAGGTAACAGAAAGCTCCCCTTGATTGATATTAAGGTCTTCACAGGGATAACCTGGAGCTGTCAGGGAAGGCGGCAAGAAGAGAGAGAAGAAAAATTTAGTTTCCATTATGAGGAAAAAAGAAGCAGTGCTGTAAAACCTCCCAGAATTATAATAGCATACCTTAACTGCCTCATCATTGTCTAAGTGTACAATAAAATTGGAATGATAGAGAAGTAACTGCACTTAGTAACATGACATGGTGTTGGAATAAACACCTCAGTGTGGAGGCAGGCTCCGCTCCAACCCTCTGATGTGGTCGCTTCACCTTCATTGGCTACCACACAGTTAGTATGCAGCAGTACTCTGGGAGTAGAAAAAGAAGCCCTCTCTACGAACAAATGAAAGGACAAAGAAAATGTGGTATAAACAGTATATACAATGGAATATTAGTCATTACAAAGAAGGAAATCCTACCATTTGAGAAAACATGGATGAAACGAATGGGCATTAGACTAAGTGAAATAAGTTGGAGAAAGACAAATGATTTCACTGGTGTGTGGAATCTAAGACCTCCTAGAACCAGAGAATAGAATGGTAGTTGCCACAGGAGTTGTTGGTCAAAGGCTACAAACTTTCAGTTATAAGAGGGATAAATTCTGGAAATCTAAAGCACAGGTTGGTGATTATAATTAATAATACTTTATTGTACAGTTAAAATTTGCTGAGAGTAAAACTTAAACAGTCTTACCACAGCCCTCCACACACAGACTATGAGGTGCTAGATGTGTTAATTAACTTGATTATGATAAGAATTTCATAATACGTATGTGTATCAAATCATCACATTACATACCGGCGAATCTTCACTCTCTTGGATTCTCAGGTGTTCTCTCATGGCCTCTCTACTACACCCCAAATGCCCTCTGCTCCACGCTCTATTTTCTGCCTCCACTGCCTCTGCTGCCTCTGCTGCTTCTGCTTATAAGCCCAGTCTCTGGCTCAGGTGCGCCCACTCTCACAGGCCCACACCCTACTCCAGGTGCCCACCATCAGGCATGTGTGTAGGCCTGCAGAGGTCTATCATTGAGGGGAGGGTAGAAAAACCTGATGAGGCCTCCCTGGTGGCACAGCAGTTAAGCGCTGCGCTGTGGAGCTGTCGGTAGCAGTGATGCGAGTTTGATGCCCGGCCGGGGAGAATCCCACATGGTGCGGCAGACCTCTCCTGCCTCGCCCGCTGCTCCCCTCAGCAGTGTATTTCTGATCTGCCTGTTCTGCCCC
>PVIJ01014821.1:0-39144 GCA_004024925.1 Scalopus aquaticus
GGGGGGGTGGAGCACAAGACTTCCAAGTCAGGATAAATAGCCTGCAAATGTGTGATAGGGCCTCCCTGGTGGTGCAGTGGTTGGGCGCTGCACTGTGGAGTTGTAGGCAGCAGCGACGCGAGTTAGAAGCCCGGCCGAGGAGATTCCCACATGGCGCAGCAGACCTCTCCTGCCTCGCCCGCTGCTCCCCTCAGCAGTGTATTTCTGTCGATCTGCCTGTTCTCCTCCCCGTTCTGTCTCTGGTGAACCCTCTCGCCACCCCACGCCTCTGGCACGTACCCGAGCTTGTATGCATAAATAAATAAATCTATAAAAAATGTGTAATCGTTAGATCTAACTCTGATCTATTCATTTTTAAAATTGGATGAAGTGAATTTTCACTTTGAATGATTACATTCAAATTCATAGTTCGGGTAAAAGGAGGATTTAAAAAGTCACACAACTATGAAAAGCTGTAGTTTAAAAGCAGTTCTTTGTTGTTTAGTAGCTTTAATCAAAAAGTTTCTAATGTGATGCTCACAGTTCCTTAAAAATAATGGAACATCTGTCACATTGCAAATTTTTTCTTGGCTGGAATTTAGTGTAGGGTGAAATGCCCTTTATGTCTCCACAAGGAAAATTTATTAAAATGAGCACTTTTTCCTTTTAAACTTTGATCGAAATTTGAGTTGTTGTTTTTTTTTTTTTTGTCTGTTTGTTGTTGTTGTTGCTTTAAAGAGACTAAAAACTTTCTAGAGTGTGGTAAAAAAGTAGTATATGTTGGAAAGTAGATTTTGGAATGTATGCAGTTATTTTGTGTTGATAGTTGCTGTTTCATAAATGTTGGCCATATACTCAAACAGTGTTATGAATGCTATCTCCTGTGGGTGTCTGAAAAATGTCCTCTGTGAGAGGCCAGATTTGATTCCATTTAAATTATTCTTAGGATTACCCTCAGCCAGTGGAAACACAAGAAATTCTAAGATATTCTTAGAAACATTTAATAGTAATGATTGTGAGAAATATGTTCTCAAGCAGAAGAGGAAATACTATGGCTTTTGCTTTGTGAGATGTGATTGCAGGGGATGAAGCCCAGAAAATGTGAAGCCCAGAGAATGTTTTCATGTGGAGCTCTGCCCTGCCCCCACCTCTACATATTTTGAGAGTACTCAAACAAACAGCATCTTTATTTTTTTTTTTTTTTACTGAAATATTGGTTAACATCTTGTTTATATTTTGTAAGTATAAGAAATCCCCCTCCTCCTCTTCAGGTGTTGTTGCCATAAATAGTTCACCACCATAGTGATCCCACCCCACTTATGCTCACCCCCCTCCCCAAATGCCTCTCTTCTATAGTCAGCTTTGAAGGGCTAGTTGTTGATTTTGGCTTTGTCTAACCCTTTTGTCTTGATTCTCTATATTCCACATGTAAGTGATAACATTTTGTATTTATCATTATCCTTGTGACTTATTTCACTTAGCATAATCCCCTTCCAACTCCATCCATGTTGCCACAAATAGTAAGAGTTTATCTTTTTGATGACTGGGTAATATTTCATTGGTCATATATAACACATCTTGATCCACTCTTCTGTATTTGGGCACTTAGGTTGTTTCCATAGTTTGACTATTGTAAATAGTGCTGCAATGAATATGAGAGTGCTAGTGGCCCTTCAATTTAGTGTATCTATGTTCTTCAGGTAGACACCTAGAAGTGAAATTGCTGGTTTGTATGGTGGATCCATTTTATATTAAGTGATACAAGTTATGTTCACATAGTGTATTTCCTTAATTGCTCACTATTTGGATCCAAATCCCGCAATTAATACTTAAGTTTCTGAAATGCTATCAGCCATTTCTTCCCTTAATGCAAAATAGTCATTTTTGCGATGTGGTCATTCTGTAAACAATTTCCAACAAATTTTAAAAATGAATTTCAAACTCAACATTCATTTTATTAAATTATACAGTGTGTGGTGCTCATCCATTCCCAAAATACCCCAGAGTGATAGAGAGAACAGCCACTTGAAGGGAAGGAAAAAAAGGGTCCATTAAGATCCTCCAGTGTGGGCCTCCCTGGTGGCACAGCGGTTAAGCGCTGCGCTGTGGAGCTGTTGGCAGCGGCGACGCGAGTTCGACTCCCGGCCAGGGAGAATCCCACATGGCGCGGCAGACCTCTCCTGCCTTGCCCGCTGCTCCCCTCAGCAGTGTACTTCTGATCTGCCTGTTCTGCTCCCTGCTCTGTCTCTGGTGAACCCTCTCGCTGCCCCACGCTTCTGGCCTGTACCCCAACTTGTATGTATAAATAACAAATAAATCTTTAAAAAAAAAAAAAGATCCTCCAGTGCACACTGCGGGAGAACCTGGGGGTGCAGGGCTCCTGTGGTGTGACCATTGCCATCCCCCTTACAGGGAAGTTTTGGCTGCAGCCCACAGGTCCTACCCATTCTTTAGGGGTTCATTTAGATGCCCAAGGCAGTTTCTGCGTATCGTAAGTAGTAAAGGAGTCCTTCAAAATATTCTCTGACCAAGACACTGTCCATAGATTCCATATGTAGAAGGATAGGGGGTTTTCTTAGGTAATTTGTCTCAGTAACCTAGCTACTGAATTAATACTGTTTTTATCTGCTTAGTGAAAGTTAATGTTGTGATATCTTCCTCTGAGAAACTCAGGCCATGGAACTTCTGTCTTTAATCAACTTCAGGTGTGAAAAGTAAAAGTTGTCAGTGTGGTTTTCTCTGGCAGTTATAGCAGAAATAAAATTAGTGTTCATCAAGCCCCGTATCATATATAATATTTCTATATTAGAGATTTTATAAAATGGTTATTGTATGTGTAAGCTTTTGATTTGATAAAAGCTATCAATATGCTGAAAATGCTTTCTGTTAAGAAATATAATTTATATATACAAAACATAAAGGTGTAACTTAAAGGAAATATTTAAAATTGACAATGAATGATTATCAAACATTTTAGAATAACTGGAACAAAAAAAGGTGATATTTGTCAAAGGAATTCTGGTATTCCCTTTGACATATAAACTCCTTACAAGTCATCACTGTCCTCACAACAAGAAAAAGAAAAACTGAGCTCACTGAAATTTTATTTTCCTTAGGTCTATCAGAGAGTTGAGGTCACTGGACAAACCACCATCCTGAAGTCTATAGATAGACAAACTAGAGAATGCAGACCAGCTTTTCTGGAGCAGAAGCTACTGGAGACAGTAACTAGTAAGAACAATTAAATGATAACCCAATGCATTTCTGGGGACGTCGTGTAGATTAACTAAAGAGTTAAAGATTCCTGGCACTTCCAATCTAATGGGAAACCCCCACACTGTCATGAGTTTTACCTCCGAGAGCTCTATCAGATTCTAATGGTAAAGAATGTAGGTGAGAACCCTTCTGTTTGGCCACAGGAGGGGAAGAATAAGCTTTTTTTGTTTTTTTTTAAAGATTTATTTTTTATTTATACATACAAGCTGGGGTACAGGCCAGAGGCATGGGGCGGTGAGAGGGTTCACCAGAGACGGAGCGGGTAGCAGAACAGGCAGATCAGAAATACACTGCTGAGGGGAGCAGCGGGCAAGGCAGGAGAGGTCTACCGTGCTATGTGGGATTCTCCCCGGCCGGGCATCGAACGCGCGTCGCCGCTGCCAACAGCTCCACAATGCAGCGCTTAACGCTGCTCCACTGGGGAGGCCCCAGAATAAGCGTTTTGAAAGTAAAGCAGACAATTCTCTGCAAAAAGATCCACACATTATGTGAAAATATTTCACCAGAGTCTTACTAGACTTGAGAAATTGTGAAAACCTAAGTCCAGCCCACTCTAGTCTTCCTGTCTGACATAATGGGAGGGGGTGGGGAGAAAATAAAGCTGGGGAGGAACTGCAAAGGTCACCTATGGAGATAATATTTGGATAGTGGATGATGATTTAAGATGGGTACAGGGTGATTTTTATATAGCCAGGAGAAACCCAGCTATCTAAGGCAGTGAGTTGATGTGCATGGAAAGTTCAGGAAAGGAATCTGGGTGAATACGTCCATTTTTGAGTAATCAGGATACAGAGAGGAATTGAACCTATGTGGACAGTGTGATCACACATGGCAAGCATGTACAATGAGTTTAGGCATCCAATGCCTGAACCTCAGGTAACACCAGTTTTTAAAGGTTTTGTAGGAAGGAAAAAGAGCCCAGTGGAGACTGAAGTAGAACATTAGGATATGTGGACTAGGAAGCTAGAGAAACCAGCCTCTTGGGGACCAAGGAAAGTGTGGGGATATTCTCTGCAGATATGGTAATGGATCAATGGCAAATTGAAGGCATTGTTAACAAGTTAATGTGGTAGGTCCATAGTGTTACGGATCATAGAAGGAAAAGAGAAAAAATAGGACCAGAGGAAGATGAAGAAGTTGAGGTGCAAAGACAGGTATGACTAGAGAATGTGATATGTGAGTTTAAAGTTTCAGTTCTTTTGGTGTTGAGTGTGCATTTGTCAGTGAACAGCCGTATTTGAGCAGAAATAGAGATGATGGGAGTGGAAAGGTGTGAGAAACTATGAACAATAATGGACCAACCGTCAGCGTTGACAGTTACATTGAAGAAAGAAGATAGAATGTGCTAGAGGGATAACTGATGTAGTTAGTGAGATATTTTGATGTGGCCGTAATTCTAATAGAGAATATTTTGTTCTTATTCTGACTTCTACTATCCAGCTGGAAACCACATCCTTTAAGTCAGCTATCTATCTATTTGTAGATAAATCTATCTATCTATCTATCTATCAATCATCTATCTGTCTGCCTCTAGTTAGCATCTCATATCTCTTTCTGTCTCTCTCTTTTCTCTCTCTCCTCTCTCTCTCTCTCTCTCTCTCTCTCTCTCTCTCTCTCTCTCTCTCTCTCTCTCTGTCTTCCAGGATAGTTTCTATTATCACAGGGTTCCCTTTCCTAGATTACACTTCCACATCATTGTAGGTATGTGTTAAGTGAAACAAGCTCATATACATCTTAGCCCAATTAAAGTATGAATATATTTTCTCTAAACACACATATATAAAAGCAAACAAAGAATAACTCTTAGTAAACTGGTTTAGGAATCATCATGTAATTAATTACTTTTATTATCCATTTACATAGATAAAATACTATTTGATTTTCAAAGGATTAAATCAATAATAGCCACACTAGGTAAAATTCATTACACCCTTCTCCATCATTCTGAGTCAGTCATCATTTATGCCTAAAATTTAGCAAATATGTTTGAGGTTTAAGGGTCATATCAACTAAACTTTTTTGCAGCTAAACTTTTGCTAAATATCTAAACAAACAACCCAGAATCTACATATTATCTTTCTTTACAATACTTCAAGATGTCTGAGTTTGTCCTCAGTAATTTGCCACAGTCATTGACACTTTGTGCAAGTGTCAAATTTTGATGGTGCTTTAGGAAGACATTTCTACCAAAGGAGAATTGAAGCACTCTTTGCAACTGCCAAACATTTTTGTGCTTTCCCAGGAATATGTTTGCTGGGGATTGAAATTCTGCAGCCAAGACTAATTGCAAATGCAGGGTAAAATAGATAAGAGAGGAAGGGCAAATAATTCTCCCTGACAAGCACTTAATTAGCATCTTAATGGGGTATCCACACTCTTGAGAAGTTGCACTGATGCTTGCTCTACCTTAGAAGGGCAAGGAATCTAGAATTTCTTTTGTCTGAGGCTCTAGGTTCTTTTTCTGCAAAAACTACTGAATGCGCTAGTATTTACATAACATCCTGACAGAAGAAGCCCCTTGGCTGTTCAAAACCTGATGGAACTATTAGAAACTCCTGTCACAAGATAAGCAGAGAGTTAAGCAAAGTAAACCTATTGGCAAGGTTTTGTTACTGTGTTTTTTTGTTTGTTTGTTTGTTTGTTTGTTTTTAAAGATTTATTTTTTATTTATACATACAAGCTGGGGTACAGGCCAGAGGCGTGGGGCGGCGAGAGGGTTCACCAGAGACAGAGCGGGTAGCAGAACAGGCAGATCAGAAATACACTGCTGAGGGGAGCAGCGGGCGAGGCAGGAGAGATCTGCCGCGCCATGTGGGATTCTCCCTGGCCGGGCGTCGAACTCACATCACCGCTGCCGACAGCTCCACAGCGCAGCGCTTAACCGCTGCGCCACCGGGGAGGCCCTGTTACTGTGTTTTAGATATTTACTGTTACTATATTTTTCAGGACCTCTCACTTGCTCATTACTTATGTGAATGTACTAGCAATGTCTCTGAGAAAACTGAAGCAGACAAAAGGCCTTCACGAGTCTCCTATAACTCTACTTACCTACTAAGTGCCTTGGTACCCCTAAACTGGAGCTTTTGTCAAGTTTCCTTGAAAGAACTCTCCAGCATCTGGCTAGCATCTCATTCCCATCTCCCACTCAAAGCCATTGCTCTAGAAATAACACTTCTCTGTCCTTCATCGTTTTCCCTCTCTAAGGATTCTATCAGTAGCGTCCAAATGTATTGCTATTACTCCAGTTCTAAAAGAACAAAAGAGATCCCCCCCCAAAAAAAAATCCCACAGAACTTTTCTTGTTTCCACTCTGTCTCTAGCTCGTGCACCATTTCTCCCCTACTAAGTGGACCAAACTTCTTGAAAAGATTCTCTGCACTCCCTGCATCTCCCCGTGTCTTCCTCCTGTTCTCTCTTAAACATACTTTATTGATTTTCCTATCAAGAACTCAACTCTTGGGCCTCCCTGGTGGCGCAGCGGTTAAGCGCTGCGCTGTGGAGCTGTCGGCAGCGCTCGATGCGGGTTCGACATCCAGCCACGGAGAATCCCACATGGTGTGGCAGACCTCTCCTGCCTCTCCCTCTGTTCCCCTCAGCAGTGTATTTCTGATCTGCCTGTACTGCTCCCCGCTCTGTCTCTGGTGAACCCTCTCGCCGCCCCCCGCCTCTCGCCTGTACCCCAGCTTGTATGTATAAATAAATAAGTCTTTAAAAAAAAAAAAAGAACTCAACTCTTCCTATCTAGGTCATAAAACCCTTGTAGGGAAAGAAAACTTTTACCCCTACCCATCTTTGGTTCTCAGCTGAGACTATATAATAAAAGGCAGACTAACAAGAGAAAAATAAACAAGTTTTTCAACCTGTGAATCTTGCATGTATTCTGTGGGAGTAGTCAGAGATGAGTAATGCAGAAATGGCTTAGAATTCAGGCTAATCTAGCATCTCCAATAAAGACAGTAAATTAGTAGAGAAATGACAGGACAAAAGGAAAGTAGTTTTAGGCTCATGAGGGTGGTGAACTGTGTGAAGGCAAACATGTGGGGAACTGATGGTAGATAAAGGCTAGTTAGTGAAGCTTGTTATGTGGATTTCTTGGGTGTATTCTTCAGGTTGATAAGGATCTGAAGTTGTCTCCACTGATGAATTGTTGTCCTTTTTAATCTAGGGGATGAGGGACACGCCTTTGAAAATGTATACCTGCTTTTAGGCAAGTAAAGGCTGGGAGCTTTTCTTTTCTCTGTTTCTCATTTGGTTAAAGCTCATAGTAATCCAAAGATTAAAAAGAGACAGTGTGGAGTGACCTATTATGGTTTCCTTCAGTTTGCACACTGCTAAATCCTATAGCCATTTTTCTATACTTATTAGTAATTTACACAATTGAGTATCTCTGACAGCCTTTTCATTCTGGCCTGCAGGTTACCATTTGTACCTGCCTTTGTCTTCTCAGTCTCACTGTTGGTTTCTGCTTTTTCTGTCAGGCATCTTAATGTTGAGAGCTTCTTTCCTCTATCTTCATATATCCCCCCATGACTTCATCCTGTTTCATTGTTTAAAATACTATCTATATGTTGATGTCATCCAAATTAATATCTCCACCTGAAATCTCCCCCCCTACTTGACATGCTACTTGAGTACTCGATATGCTTTCAAACTTTATAAGTCCACACTTAGTTCCTAATATTTCCCCCAAAAGTTACTCCTCCTGCAATTTCCCTTCATCATAATTTATGTTCACATCATGCCTTTGGTTGCATGGATTAAAAGGCTAGGTATTATCTTTAATTCCTCTTTGCCCTTTTCACCCTAAACTTGAGAGAAATTCTCTTGACTCTCCCATTAAAATATGTCCATAAATCACACACTGTCCCTAACTACATTTCCCATCACATACATGGTCTGACAACCCTTTTCTTGCTTATATGATTCCAGTAATATCCTAACTGTCCTCCTTGCTTCTTAAGTTCAGTCATTTATTCTCAAGAAAGCAGCCAGAGATTCTGACTTAAAAATAAGCTCTGGGGCTGAAAATCTGATAGAGGTATGTTGCTTCACTGGGGATAAATGGTCAAAGTCTTTAATATGACCTACAAGACCTCATTTGATTTTTCCCTCCTTCCCTCTATAACCCTTCTCCTGTGAGTTTTCTCCTTGTTGACTCTGCTCAGCAACCCTGTCCTCCTATTATTTCAAGCATCCTCCTGCAACAGAGCCTTTGCCTCTGCCCTCTGTACCTTTCTTTGAGAAAGCCACAACTACTTATTGTTTTCATATCTGTACATTAGAGTTTCCTGCTCCAGAAACCTTGACTGACTACTATAAATACCTCAATGTGATGAAATCAAAACACTACAGACAGCCAATTAACGCTATAGACACACAATTTTCTTTTTCTGCTTTCCCGCTTTCTCTTTAAGTCCTCTAGTAGTTTTTCATCTTGAATTATGTACTATTAGTAAAACTCAATGAGCTAACAGGATTAGGAATTTGACATATCTGGTTCCATTTATCTCATTGCTGGACTGTATTTGAGATGAGATAAATAATCTTTGGACTTCAGTTTTTGCAGACAAAATAGATGTGATAAGAACTCTTGACGACTATTTGAGGGGATGCTGTACAGAAAGAAGATGAAAATAATAACAAAAAACAATCTCAGCAAGTCAGTTATTAGAGTATAATATTCTGAATTCTAATTTATGAACCTAATCTATAAAGAAAAACTCTGAAGTGCTTATCCACAGTGCTGGTGTTATTTTATTTTTTTTATTTTTGCATACAAGCTGGGGTACAGGCCAGAGGCGTGAGGTGGCGAGAGGGTTCACCAGAGAGAGAGCGGGGAGCAGAACAGGCAGATCAGAAATACACTGCTGAGGGGAGCAGCGGGTGAGGCAGGAGAGGTCTGCCGCACCATGTGGGACTCTCCCAGGCCGGGCATCGAACTCGCTCCGCTGCTGCTGGCAGCTCCACAGTGCAGCACTTAACCGCTGGGCCACCATGGAGGCCCAGTGCTGGTGTTCTTGGTTCTGAAAAACAATCACAAAATTCCGGCATTGTCCTAGTTTCTTATTGCTGCTCTAACAAATTAACCACACAAATTGAATTGAACAACACACACTTCTTTTCTTACCATTCTGCATGTTGAATGTCTGACACAGAGCAGAGTGATGAAATCAAGTTGTTCTCAGAACTGTGTTACCTTCTGGAGATTCTAAGGTGAAAAAGTTGTTTCCTTGGACTTTTCAGCTTCCAGAAGTTCTGGTCCAGTTCTCCCACCTTCAGAGTTAGTCCTGCAAGTCAAGTCCTTCTCACATCTGGCCGCGCTGACTTCATTTCCATCATCAAATCTCTTTCTTTGACTCTTCAGTCTTCTTTCACCCTTGGGAACCCTGATGGTTATATTATATCTAACTGATAATCCAAAAATAATCTCACTATTCAAAGGTTGTTGATTAGCAACGTTCTTTCCTCTTTGCCACATAATTTAGCATATTCACTGGATTAGGACTTGATCCTCATGAGCAGGACGTCATTCTGCCTACTGCAGAAATCATCTTTACCAAATTCATTTTGAATTAATAGATACAAAAAATGCACACGGTAGCTAGAAAGGAAACTAGTGCCAAGCCATAAAATATATTTCTGAATGAGAATGTAGTCTCCACAAGAAAATGCCCTTTTTTCAGCCATTTGAACACATTTGAACTCATATCTGTCCAATTTTGCTGATTATATTCCTTCCACTAATTATATTACACTGTAGAGAATCTATCTCTAGGATAGATCCTAGAGATGTCCTGGTTAACTTCTTGGCTACAAAAAACTGTCCTTAGGCATAGATGCATAGCAATAAGTGCCTTCTCCATGGTGAATCTTACTGAGGTCCATAGATTTAAGAAGTTTTTTGTTGTTGTTGGGAAACAACAACAAAGATTCAATCTTTCAGTGTCTCATCATGGTATACTTATAGCATTTTAATTCTGTCACATTTATAATGATAATTTTGTATGAAAGAATACAAAACAGCCCTTGACATCTCTCTTGCTGTGAGAATTAGTGTGCTCTCTTGTTTGCTTGCGGTTAACTTTTTTTTTTTAAGATTTATTTATTTATGCATACAAGCTGGGGTATAGGCCAGAGATGTGGGGCAACAAGAGGGTTCACCAGAGACAGAGTGGGGAGCAGAACAGGCAGATCAACAGAAACACACTGCTGAGGGGAGCAGCGGGAAAGGTAGGAGAGGTCTGCTGCACCATGTGGGAATCTCCCTGGCCAGGCATCAAACTTGCGTCGCCACTGCTGACAGCTCCACAGCGTAGTGCTTAACCGCTGCGCCACCAGGGAGGCCCTTAATCGGATTTCTTGAAACCATTGTTTATAGAGTCATTTCATTTCCTTCCAGAATTTTTCCCAAGTATGTGGATCTGTACCCAGAATGCCCCCCCCCCAAATTTTCTCTGGGGATTTTGCAAAATCATGATTATATTCCAAAGAAGGTGTAATTTTACATAAATGTGCCAAGAAATAAGAGTAAAATAGCTAAAGAATTACAAAATACACTGCACTGTTATAGTCAAATCTATCCTTTTTCTCTCCGCTGTTTGCACACCGGTCTGTTTTCACTGCTCAGGCTATCACTTTTCTAAAGCAGTTGAATAAGCCCCAGAGGACAAACGTATCACTCTGAAGGGCATGAGAATTGCAGTGGGGAGGCTATTGGACTTCTATTCTGTTGACTCAGTGTCTCCTCTGATCAGATGAATGAGAGAAGCTGAGCCTGTCAGCAGATTTACTTGGTCCCTATCATGCAGGTCCATAGTATATCCAGAATCCCCAAATTTGGGGTAACCTCACCATCTTGAAGAGTAAAACTGAAGACAGCATATTCAGGGATCTGTAGTGCTTCTTTCATTTTTAAATGTGGATAAGCGAGAGCGAGAGCTAGAGCGAGAGCCATGGAAGGAGACTTAAGGCAATATAGCATAGTTAATAGGTCGGTGTTCCATAATGTGGAAGAGAATTTCTAACCCCATTATTCAAATAGAATCATACCCAGTGAACAAAGCCTACAAATACAGGACTTTAAAATTAGAATTAATGAAGTTAATTCATGACAATGCACCATGCTCAAGTGCTATATTCTGTGAAATATAAATTGTTCTAGTAAGTTTCAGAAATTTCAATAATAAAAAAAGATGACACACCTTCCATAGTGGAAGATTTCTTTAGTTACTCAAACAACTAGATTCACTCTTTTTTTTCCCCTTAGCTTTCAGATCATACAGTATTTTATTGAACTTTTCAGGTTCCATAATACTGGACCTGAGACTCTGTGTGGAAAGCATCAGTAGTGTCAGAACAGGGCCTCCTGGTGCCGCAGTGGTTAAGCACTGCAGCAGCCGCGACACAAGTTCAACTCCCGGCTGGGGAGATTCCCACATGGCGCGGCAGACCTCTCTTGCCTCACCTGCTACTCCCCTCAGCAGTGTGTTTCCGTCAATCTGCCTGTTCTGCTCCCCGCTCTGTCTCTGGTGAGCCCTCTCGCCGCCCCACGCCCCTGGCCCGTACCCCAGCTTGTATGCATAAATAAATAAATCTTCAAAAAAAATAGTGTCAGAACATGAGAGACAAACATTGATGGGGTCAGCAGCTATGCAGGTTGTACCTTACCAGGTCATTCCTCTCACTTCAGACAGAATCTTACTTAAATGTTTCAGAAAAACAATTCTGTACTTACTAAAAATGTCTGTAGAAAGACACCAAGATTTATACCATTAATAAATAACTTTAATTCTCAGAAAAATCCTTTCTTTTTCTACATTCAGTGGATTTCAGTGAGTCATCATTTGTTGCAAAATACCCTATACAACTTGAAACAGTTTTCCTTTATTCTCCCTTTACTTCCCCTTAAAGTTCCCAGCTTCCATTATCAGTTTCTCTATTTTATCTGAGATATAATTACATATGTCATTATATTCGTTTCAGGTCTAAAACCTAATGACTCTATGTGCAGATATATTGTGAATGATCGTGACAATAAATTAACTAACACCCAGCAACTCACATAGCTACAAATTCATTTTTCCTGGGATGAGAACCATTGGTTGTTTAGTTTACTGAGTTGAGGTGAGATCTGGAATGCCAAAAACATTGCATAATGGAATGTGATGGTGCCATATGGTGTCCAAAGCTTCCCGAGAATTCAAAGCAAAAGTCATTTCTATTCTCTGCATAGAAAAGTAATGTTTTTTTTTAACACTTTGTGGTCCACTCACGTATTAGTACATGTTTTTGTCACCAGTGTCAGGTGGCCGCTCATGTGTTAGTATGTTCATCTAGTCTCTGGTTTTTCACGCCATGGTGGATTTATTTGGAACTATTAGGAGCTATTTCTTTGATTGTACTCAGTCTAGAAGCTTTACACATTGTTTTGGTGAAAGTGTAAGGTGTTTTATGAGCAATATTACAGTTTTTTTAATATCCAGTAGTTCAGGAGTTGTGTGTGTTTTATTGAATGCTTATACCATTCATGTGGTGGCACAGAAAATGGCCGGCCCCAAGGGCTGGTAAATTTAAAGGGCACCGGCACACAAAGTGTTAAGATTTATTTATTTTATGAATACAGGAACTGGGGTGTAGGCCAGAGGTGAGGGGTTGGTAAGAGGATTCACCAGAGACAGAGTGGGGAGCAGAACAGGCAGATCTAATGAAGTACACTGCTGAGGGGAGCAGCGGGCGAGGCAGGAGAGGTCTGCTGTACCATGTGGGTCAGCTCCCTGGCCGGGGATTGAACTTGTGCTGCAGTGGCTGCAGATTGCTTCATAGTGCTGAGACTTAACCTGTTGTGCCACCAGAGTGGCCCAAGAGTAATGGTTTTTGCTAGAAGGGAGGTGATTGGCCAGAGGAGGAAACGACAGTAAGAATGAAGGCAAATATAGGAAGGACTGAGAGTGTTGTCTCTTTAGAGGGAAAAGTAAGGAAATTGTTCTGTTTTCCTGAAGTATGAAATGTATAGTTCAAAAGAGATCAGAATGGAGGTTATTGATATTTTATCACGAAAAATATATAATGAATGATGTGTGTCCCCAGCGCTCACCTTCATAAATAATACACAGCATGTAATAGCTGGTGAGTTTGCCAAGACAAACTTTAGAAAAATTATTTTCATTTTGAGATAAGTTCTGCTTCTTTGCAATAGAACAAATGTTGTGATGTTCCCTCTGCTAGAGTATGAGGAGGATTGTGTATAATTCTTCAGTGACTCTCAGGAAAGCAATGAAATATTTAGCAATCCACTGTGTTTGGCCACCTACAGTATTCATATAATTTGCATCTCTTGCTGATAGTGGTCTATTCAGTTTAGGTATCTAGTTAAAGGATCAGAAAACAATTAACAATTAATAACAAGCTCAAATAGCTTACCTGATATCGCTTCTATGGTACTAGCTGCTTGTTTCAGCTGCTTTATAGCAATATTGCTAAATCAAAACAAAGGTTATTAACAAGTAAAGGAAAGTGCAAGGGTCTTTTAAAAAAATATGCAATCTGGGAATTTTTCTTTGCATGGTCAAAGAGGTGAGCAATTTCCTTTAAAATGTTCGATTTCTGTAAGTGATGTAAACATCACATGGATTAAGTCATTTTTTTTTTTTTAATTATCGGCAAGGGAAACTTTTTACAAGACATATTAAAACCATTTACATTATAGAGAAACAGTTACCCCAAAACTACTTAGTTATTTTTTTCCTCATTTTTACATGTTTGAAACAACTTTTAAATTACTCTTTTCCTGTTGTGTTTTTTTGTTTGTTTGTTCTAACATGGTTAGAAATGCCCCAATGAATGAAAAAAGAGGGCCTCAATATGTTTATCCTATCCTGCAGCTTCCTTATGTGCTTCCTCAAATGATTAATCACCTGGATTTAAATATTACATACCCACTCATGCCTTTTCTTCCAAAATTATTGCCAAGAAAAAAAGGGGGTATTGTTTTCACTGGATTTGAAATTCCAAGGAGAAGCAAAAACTAATGCATGGCAATGGACCAACTATCCAGCCTCTTGAACAAGTTCTGTTTTCATTTGTCATATCTTTAGAGATGGGAAAGTAGTGCATGTGGCAACCAGTGCTGCTTTTTCAGCGCTTTCTTGTAAACCACCATTATAACTGTGCTCATATCATCTGGAAAATCCAAAAGTAAAGGACATGCTTTATTTGAGTATGTGAATTTTGGTATAAAATGAATTAGAGATAATTTTGGCTTAGTCAAAGAGATCTGGATACAGAATATTTTAGTTTGGAATATTACTTATTTTCCCCCTAGATACATAAAGAAATTGGGTCAAGAATAGTTAACCAGCTGCCTTCTTGAATCACTTGTAGTGTAAATGTTTCATTGAACAGCAAGCCCCCAGTTTTGATGCAGCAAATTTACAACCAAACAGAATAACACCAGGTTCATGTAAAAATGAAGAAAATTTTGAGAGTCATTATAAAAAAGCTCAGCCATTTATTGATTTATTGTAAAAGATTATTGAACACCTAGTCTGTGCCTAGCACTATTGTGGTAATAAACCATAAATTAAGAACATGCTGACTTTGCTTTTTAAAAGGGTAACTATGGTTACCTTTTTATTTACAGGAGGAAACATTGAAGAAAAATAGCTTGTATGAAAAAAATGCTAATGACCTACTGTAGTGCATTGTTGATAATTTCAAAGTGTAGAGAAAGGTGTGTGATATCAGAGATACCTTTATTAAAATAGTAATCATTAATAAAACACTATCAACCTAATAATGCCAAAAACCTAACATTTCAGCAGTTATGTAAGTCCTGCTACTCTAAAAAAATTATAGATAGGTCTAAGCAAAATAGCTCCTGAAATTTACTCAAGACCTTACTGAAGGCAAAATAGCTGTTTGCCTATCCAGATGTATCCCTAATTTGTGATAAAGAAGACTGAGAGTCATATTAGTTATTAAAGCCAAAATGGAAGATCAAATAATTATTGGCCACCTAATCAAAAGTAAGGAGCTTCCTTTATAAAAGGACTGGTAATGAGCTTCAAAACAAATTAATTAGGTTTTGATGTAGATAAGTGCTTATAAAGGTGGGTGAAAAATTATTAGCTATGAATCAATAAAGAAATTAGACTATTGACAATTTTTGGTTATATATGAATTCTTCAACTTAATTGTTGTCAGAGTTTGGGAAAATTATTTACCTTTTTGTGCTTTAGTCTTTTTGACAATTCCTCATCTTGGCTTCAAGCCTTCTGTGGAGGAAATGGTACTCTATAGTAGTTGCTGGTTTAGGGCAGCTACTTCATGCTATTGGGTCATATATCTCAACTTTGCAGGGATTACCATACACGCGCATCTAATATAGACCTCCTTGTTACCAGTCTTTTAATTTTATGCTTTCCATTTTTCTGTCTCCCAACTGGTGCAGTTGTAGAACATGAGGAGGCCATTCTACCAATCAAGTTAGTTAACACTTGGTATTAGGAAATATTTTAAGCCTACCAAATTGCATGGATTTGAGCCCCATTGCTGTACTTTGGTTATAAGATTGATCTGTTGAGATTGATGCGGCTGGCAGTGATGAGACATTCTTTAAGTCCATAGATGGTATCTCAGGCAAAGAGACTGGTGACTGATTGCCTATCAATAGCCAGAATACATTTTTCGCTTAGTAAAGCCAATTTTCTGTCCCTCCTGTATTAGAAATTTTTCAGTAATCTGCCTCAAGAGAACTTGCTGGCTCCTGTAGGGAAGGTACTATACAAAGCCCTCTCAGTATTTGTCTCACTATTGGCAGGCTCAGTATTTTGCCCTGACTGTAGCCACATCAACCTTGATGAAGGGAAGTCCATGTTCTTCAACCCATGAATACCATCCAGCCATGTGACTAAAGTACTTCTTCCCCAAACATTAAGACTCAGTGTGGAAGTATAAGTTGGAGGAAAGAGATTGACTAAAATTAATAGGACTGTTCATTTTATTCATCTGAGTTCTTCCTCTGTGGAAGATGCCCTGTGCCTGACATTTATATGAAAAGAGATAATTTCCTGCCCTCTGTGCACATTAGAGATACTCTTGTAGACACCTCTAATTGATAACTTCCTGTTATCAATCTTTAATTTTGATTTTTCCATTTTCCTGACCATCTAGCAAGTCAAATAACCTCTGTCCATGAATTAGTATAAATCTTCTCTTCGGGCAATCTTCTTTCTAAAGTATACAAAACACCGGAAGAATTTCCCTTCACCATTGTCTTTCAGAGCTGTTCCTGAATGGGATGGTTATGTAGCAGACATCTACTGCCAATTGGTATCAAAATTCTGGGGAGATTCCATAAGCCAAGCCTCTGTTTTCACATTTTTCAATTAATCAGTATTTGGAAACTCCCCATGAGGCCATAGGTGTGTGTGTGAGGAATACTTATTCTATTACTGAATTCTAGTCACATTCTGCAATGGCAAGAAAATAACAAAATGATTTCAAATATTTGAAATATGGTAAGATTTGACTTATGGCCAAAAAATATGATCAATTTTGGGAAAATTTTCATATGCATCTGAAAAAGTATATATATTTGGCCACTGGTGGTACAATTAGGCTTTGTAAAACAAAAGTTAACTCTTTAAACCTAAATATTGGAGTCAGTGGGTGACAAAGTATATTTTGAGCAGCAATGAGCAGAGAAGTAAATAGAACTAGATGTGTAGTCATTTTTTATTAAGAGTATCCCTAAACCAACTTTTGCATTATGATTCCAATTATTTTATCTCTGATTCTCCAGTTTTTTCTCTTAGAAAAAAAAAGGAAATAATGTTACGCTTTTGAAGTTATTGGGAAGATTAAATAAGTTAATGCATACTGAGCACTAGGAAAACTCCTGGAACAAAGAGCAGGTATCTGTTCCCTGTAGATCTCTACGAGCCAGAGGGGTCAAGTGCAAGCAACATGCGTCCCTTACTCATCTCACCAAGTCTGTAGAGCTACTGCGTGCAAAGCCTTGTGAAGAAACTCTTAGAATCCGGGGCCTCCCTGGTGGCACAGCAGTTGAGTGCTGCGCTGTGGAGCTGTCGGCAGCGTGCAATGCGAGTTCGACGCCCAGCCTGGGAGATTCCCACATGGCGCTGCAGACCTCTCCTGCCTCGCCCGCTGCTCCCCTCATCAGTGTATTTCTGATCTGCCTGTTCTGCTCCCCACTCTGTCTCTGGTGAACCCTCTCGCCGCCCCACGCCTCTGGCCTGTACCCCAGCCTGTATGTACAAATAAATAAATCTTTAAAAACAAAAAAGAAACTCTTAGAATCTAGTGGTAAATAGATTCTGTGTCAAGAAGCTTACCATGCAGTGGAAGGAAATAGGCCAATAACTAGGCAACTGCAACTTGAATCATTTTCAAAGTATCTGTTGCCTGCCTGTTATATTTAAGCAACTCAAGTTATAAAAACTATTATGGAGGCTACATATGTAGTTTTAAGTTTTTATTAATATATTAAAATTGGGCCTCCCTGGTGGCGCAGTGGTTAAGCGCTGCGCTGTGGAGCTGTAGTTGGCGACGCAAGTTTGACGCCCAGCCGGGGAGATTCCCACATGGTGCTGCACACCTCTCCTGCCTCGCCCGCAGCTCCCCTCAGCAGTGTATTTCTGTCGATCTGCCTGTTCTCCCCACTCTGTCTCTGGTGAACCCTCTCACCGCCCCATGTCTCTGGCCTATACCCCAGCTTGTATGCATAAATAAATAAATCTTTAAAAACTCTTGAAAAATATATTAAAGTATATTTGATTCAATATATCTCAAGTCCTTAATGAACATGCAATCAATATTAAATTAATAGAATATTTTACATTTTCCTTTTAATAATATGTCTGTGTATGTTATATTTACATCACATACAGATGCTTACTTGACACATTTCAAGCCCCAGTGGCACTTGATATGTGACCAATGTCTAGAATATTAGAGAGTGCAATTTAGAGAATACCAAGATATATAAGATATTTCTATTACTTTAAAAATTTATAATATTGCAAGAGAAAGGTACTAACTGTAATACCATGTATACAGTGTGTAATATCATTTCTGCAAGACAAATCAATTTATTATTTTATTATTTTTACTGATTGTGTATATGTATAAAAAGAAAAAAAAGATAAAATCAAAGAATGTAGGTGAGTCAGATATGCCTGTTCAAATACAGTTCTACGTTGTTTAGGTAGACTATTGATATGTGAGGAAGCCCAGAGAATCTTTCAAGAGGCATTAAAATGAAGGTTTTTAACTTTAACAAGTTATGGTTGAATCATTAACCTTGTAAAGTGTAAGGTCGACAATCCACATAGAATTTCCAGAGTAAAACCTTTTGGGAAAAAGTTCTTTTGTTATGCTACTATGTGGAAATAACTACAAAAACATAAAAGAATTCTTTCCACCAAGTTGTTCCTCGGACAGTCAAGTATAAGCATAATCCAAAACTTATTCTCAAGTGCTGAAAAAGTCAGGGAGGAATGTACCTACCAAGGAACTTCATATTCCATCAGTTCCACGACTTAAAATTATATGTAAATACCCCTATTTCTTTTAAATTCTGAGTCAGTGATCAGGTGATCAGTGCTCTAAGAGACATCCTCTCTTTGCTCTTCTACCTCCTTCCTGGATCCTCTTGGGAGGGATAGCCCTGTCTCAGGTATGTGCAGACCTGTGGGGAGTCAGAGGTTAAGAGCAGGCATCGATTCAATTCCCTGCTCTTCTTTTCCAGACAAAAGAAACAAAACCTGACAACAAAATGCTCTGTCTCTTTGTAGCTATGATCCAGCACCCCTGTCAGAAGGCTGCTGGGTGGTGCCAGACTTTTAAGAAGTCATGGGCATTCATTAATCAATTCCTCAGCCAGGGGCACGCAGGCAGCTTCTATTATGTCACATTATTTACCCTGACAGGGGTGGAGCATGTAGGAAACATGGCAGCAACTGAACTTTCTCCTTTATTTTGTTCAAGCAAAATGATAAATTATCCCAGAACATATTTCTCTGGTTCTTTTAAGAATATATGTATATATTAAAAATAATGCCAACTTATGGCACTACTATAGATTGACTCATACAGCTCCGCTAACCAGAAATAACATTGATCTTTTTTAACCCCTGGGTTGTGAAGGTCTAAATACTCTTTGCTACCAAATGAATCACTCATTGCATGATAATCCCTGTTTCAGTAGTCATCGCAAAGTTGATCTCCTACATAGTAACTTTTGTGACTAATATTGAAGACTTCAGGAGAAGTTGTATTGTACCCTTTTTTTCAGTTATAAGATTAACTATAGATTTTATTTTGTATTTATTAAGATTTTATTTATTTATATTTGTGCAGAAGAACTGGGGTGCAGACCAGAGGTGTGAGGTGGGGGGTGGGGCAGAGGATTCACCAGAATCAGAGTGGGAAGCAGAACAGGTGGATGTACTGAAATACACTGCTGAGGGGAGCAGGGGTGAGACAGGAGAGTTCTGCTGTGCCACATGTGGGTCAGCTTCCTGGCTGGGGATGGAATTCAGGCCATAGAGGTGATAGCACTGAGATTTAACCCCTAAGCCACCAGAAAGGCCCCAAATAGTATTATTTAGAAGGGTAGCACCAGAGAAGTCTTGCATTGCATCTGCTATCTATAGAGGAGTTGATTCTTATTACCACCATCTAGGCAATGTGCTCGATTATGTTGTTGATGGAGGATTAATTTTTTCATAAACTTAGTGGAGTGGCCCAGGTCTGTGATTTGCGCTATTCATCCTTTTAATGATTTCAGGGGCTTCTGTGTGTTCAGCATAGATAGAGGTATGTATATTCTATCTAGTAAGGACATCTCAAAGACATGCCTGGCTTTGGCCAGACATATAATAAATATAATGCTATATAATGATATTATTTCACACAAGAATGAAATAGTCCCTAACTAATTCAACAAAGCTGTATTTACTGTCATAATAAATCAAGAATATGCATATGCATTGGAAAAAATTTTGTAAATGTATTTCATAAATAAAAATAATAAAGAGCATTGGAGTGTGTGCCCTAAGGGTGTTGTTTAAAGAAATATGTAAGTAAGATTTCACTTAGTGCTGATTCAGTGAAGAAATATTAGCAGTGTCACAAGAATCAGAAACATTAATTTAACTCTCCTCTTTAGTCATCAAATATACTCAGATGTGTAATAAGGATTAATAATATGTCATTAAGAAAAAAATAATGTTTACAGCTCTGGGAAAATTGCTGAGGATAGGTTTGTCTTGATGCTTTAATGGACTCTTAATAACATTCATCAAAGAGAAAGTCATCAACTAGACAATAACTAGCTTGGTATTAAGTAAATGCATTTGTTTTTTCATTTTAGAACTCTAAGATTTAGTGGTATGATATACTAGTTCTCTTTGGCTTTTATTCTTATCTCAGCGTCATCTGGATTTCAAGGGTATGGGAGCTCAATTATAGGAATGTTTGCCAAGGCACACCTGGTTCCTTGGCATCCACCTGGTGAAGGAGCACCTATTAAGTCATTGAAACATTAATGCTTTTGGAGTGCTGTTAGTATGTTAAGTTACGGCGTATGCTGAAATCATTATGTTCTCTGCCTAGGGATTGTGTTTCAGCAATGAGCCTGCCCCTAGAATTCTTGATGCTCTGTAACATAGTAATATCATCTGTGTCTGACCAGAGAACTTTAAATATCTTCTCTAGGTTTTTCTTCGTCCAGTGATTTGGTTATTGATTATTCCTGTAATATTTTTTTAAGATTTATTTATTTATACATACAGGCTGGGGTACAGGCCAGAGGCGTGGGGCGGCGAGAGGGTTCACCAGAGACAGAGCGGGAAGCAGAACAGGCAGATCAGAAATACACTGCTGAGGGGAGCAGCGGGTAAGGCAGGAGAGGTCTGCCACACCATGTGGGATTCTCCCCGGCTGGGCGTGGAAATCGCATCGTATGCTGCCGACAGCTCCACAGCGCAGCGTTCAACTGCTGCGCCACCAGGGAAGCCCTATTCCTGTAATATTTTATTAAAAATACTTTGCATTCTAAGAGAATGATTTATAACACGCCAGCCCTTAAAACATTTATCAAATTGCAAACAGATGTGAAACTGTGTTATATATGACTAAGTGGGCGTATACCTTTTCTGGTAATATCTGTCAGATTTTAGTATTAGGGTTATGCCATCTACATAAAACAAGCTGGAATATATTGTCTCCACCTCTAGTTTCAAAGGAAAAAAAATGGCGTTAGACATTATTTTTTCATTAAGTGGTGTATAGATTTCAGCAATGACACCATAGGCCTAGTATTTTCTCTGCGGGAAGGTTTTGGTAATCGGTTCAATTTCATTAAAAGTTATAGAGTGAGGCCTCCCCGGTGGCGCAGCGGTTGAGCGCTGGCTGTGGAGCTGTCGGCAGCAGCAACGCAAGTTCCACGCCTGGCCGGGGAGAATCCCACATGGTGCAGCAGACCTCTCCTGCCTCGCCCGCTGCTCCCCTCAGCAGTGTACTTCTGATCTGCCTGTTCTGCCACCCGATCTGTCTCTGGTGAACCCTCTCACCGCCCCACGCCTCTGGCCTGTACCCCAACTTGTATGTATAAATAAAAAATAAATCTTAAAAAAAAAAGTTATAGAGTGATTCAGATGTTCTATTTGTTCTTTTGTCGGGTTTGGTAAATTATGTTTGTTGATGTACTTCTCTATTCTACTTAAATTATCAAGTTTAATGGCAAAAAATTCCTTATTATATTGTCTTATCTTCTCAATATGTATAAACTCTATAATGATATCACCTCCTTAATTCCCATAATTTGTTTTTATTTACTTTTTATTTCCTGTAGGAGACTATCAATTTTATTAATCATTTCAAGGAACTCTTTGTGACTTTATTATTTTACTCTGATGTTGGGTGGATTTTCCATTTCTGTAACATTTTAAGTTAAAAAATGTATTCTATTAATTTTTAACTTTTTTTGAGGTCAGATTCTATAAAATAAAATGAACCTGTTTAGAGTAGACAACTAAGTGGCATTTAGTATATAATCAATGTTAGGTCGCCACCATCTCAATCAAATTGTAGAACACTTTTTCACTTGCTGGACAAGATCTTGACGTGTAGAGGTCTTAAGTCTTCCTGGAGTGAAGGGAATAGCATCGTGATGCTGGAGAAGAGTGAATACCTCGGCAGAGATGCATGCTGAATGAGGCAGTCACCATCGTTACTCTCAGATAGTTCCCAGCCATTTCTTCGTTATTTGTAGAGCCAGTCAATGTAAGTGAGCCTCGGAGTGTTTTTGTTTTTTAAGATTTATTTTATCTTTGCATACAAGTTGGGGTGCAGGCCAGAGGTGTGGGGAGGTGAGAGTGTTCACCAGAGACAGAGTGGGGAGCAGAACAGGCAGATTGACCGAAATACACTGCTAAGGGGAGCAGTGGGTGAGGCAGGAGACATCTGCTGTGCCATGTGGGAATCTCCCTGGTCCGGCATTGAACTCAGACCACAGCCGCAGACAGCTCCCCAATGCTGCGCTTTTTAACCCGTTGCACCAGCAGGAAGGCCTGAGCCTGGGGGTGTTTGTAAATGTTCAGATCAAACCAACACAGAATACTTAAACTTCTCGTCCCATTAACATCCCATTCTTCAGTACTGGGCCCTCTTGATCTTCCCTAACGGTCTTTACTTACAAGGCAGAGGGTACAAAAAAATCAACAATGCTGAAAAAAGTTCAATCTTGAAATGAATAAAGCCAGTATAAATTAAAGGCATGGTCATCTTTGGGTGGAGGACTATTAGATTGGCAAAGATTAAATGAATGATAACCCCTAAAGCCTAACAGTAGGGCATTAATAAATGGATAGTCTTTATGATACTGCAAGTAAGGGTAATGTTACATTCTTTTAATACATTTGGCAGTATTAACCAAGAGTTTTTAAAATTCTGTGTATTTCTAGGAATTTACCCTAAGGGAATGAATATGTAAATTCAACGATAATAATCACAGTGTTGAGTATAATAATGGAAATTTGGAAGCAACCTAAACTGTCAAACGAAAGGAGACTGATCAAAAAAATTGTCACATCCATATAACATAATACTATGCAAGTATTAATACAATAAAACTATTCTAATAATATGGAAAGAAAAATACTGGTTATAAATTATCCAAATGTTTTATATGTGAAAGTCATTTGACTGTCTCTTTGTATAGTTCAGGGATGATAACTAAAATGTTAATAGTGATATTCCCTGGGTAATGAGAGTATTTATCTTTCCAAGATTTCCTATAATAAACAGGTATTATATAATAAAATAGTTTTTTTAAGAGTTACATTGCAAGGGCCTCTCTGGTGGCGCTGCAGTTAAGCGCTATGCTGTGGAGATGTTGGCAGCAGCTATGCAAGTTCGACACCCTGCCGGGGAGATTCCCACATGGCGCCACAGACCTCTTCTGCTTTGCCCACTGCTCCCCTCAGCAGTGTATTTCCATCGAGCTGCCTGTTCTGCTCCCCACTCTGTCACTGGTGAACCCTCTCGCTGCCCTATACCTCTGGCCTGTACCCCAGCTTGTATGCATAAATAAATCTTAAAAAAAAAAGTTACATTGCAAAAAGCATGCAGGTAACAAAGGTTCACAGCTTGGTGAAACTGTTGTCTGACTTGCCAACCTTCTCTCAGGCCCATCTATGTGCGTCCTTGTAAAATTTAGTTTTAGCAAAACCCCACTAAGTCCTTTTCACCATTTTAACTGAAATAATCATGCTGTGATACTGTTGGGGGAAAGTATTTATTTAAGGGAATAGGGTACATAGCCAAAGGGTAGTGACAAGTTGTGTTCCACTAGGGTCAGAGATAAGACAGTTTTAAAGGCGCAAACAAGGTAGTGGACTAAGTTCCACTTCATTTATTCGAAAGTTTGGGATGGGTGGACAGGTGCCATCAGACAAGCAGTGGCTCTGTGGGGTCTTTTGTAAGAAGCAACAGAGGACCTTCCTGTTTCTTCCTAGTCAGTAGTTAGGAGAGAAAAGGGTGTTGCTGTTCTCTTGTGGTCACTGATAAGGAGAAAGCAGGGGGTGGTGTTCTTTCAGTCACTGATAAGGAGCTAAGTCAAGCAGCTTTTCACCAAGAAGTCTCAACGTGGCAGCAGGAGACAAGGTAAATGGAGCCTATTTGGTTCAAAGTAAGCGCCACAATCCGAGCCCCCCAAGCTTGCTTTCTGATGAGGTTGTTCATTCTCCATGTTCCCAGGAGATGGCTGGTCACCCTGGCTCGTCTAGGGCAAAATTTCTCAGGGAGGTTTATACAAAATGCCCCTTTCGTCTGATGTTTTCTCTTAGTAATTTTTATTCACTCACCCCACCCTGCTCTGTGACTGTCAGTTTCCTCTTTCTCACATTGTATTTGGAGTGGAGCCCAGTTGCCCTCCTCCCTTGTAAAACCCCACTGCTGGTCCCCACACCTATTGCAAAGGTCTGGAATAAAGTCAGGGTAAGTATTTAACAGGTGTCATCTACTCTTTCTTTGGGATATATTACTCTTATGTTTATTTCTAATCTCAAATTTACATTTTTCCTAATCACAGCAGGTCAAGAAGTTGAGAAACCTCAGTTTGGTTGAAGAGCTAGACTCTTGAGAAAGATCAATAGTGATAAGGTTTGGGAAGTAAGTGAAGGAGTCTAGAAGGTAGATTGGCTATGTTCATTGATAATGAAGAATTTGCCCTGTAACAATATGGGTTCATTTTATCTTAAAAGTCAGAGAAAAAGAGATTGAAAGTGCTGAGTTCCGCTTGGTAATGTTTTTTCCCCTATTTCCTCTGTCTGGCTTTACATGAGCAAGCAGTAGAGTGTACAAGGTCTCTCCTGCTAACACTCCATTGAACAAAGAGTATTTGATGAGGAAAAATTATAGAGGAGCTAAATATATATTATATATATAAAATATGTAATACATAATATGCAAATACATATAATAATATAAGTGTACTTACATTATGGATATCATATACTATAGATTCCCTTTGATTTCATTTTTTTTTAATTCCTAATCTTTTTCATAGAGAACACGTTGTTTGATTTTTTTTTAACATCTGGTACTCGGTTTCTAAAAATTTCCTTTGTTTTTTCTGATAGTGAAACGTATGCGCAGTAAGAAAGGATCCTGTCCAGGCAAAGCGGCAGTCAAAGGGCCTTTATTAAAATCCCCTGGGTGAGTTTCAAGGGTCTCAAGATGGAGGCCTGTGAAGTGGAGCCCAGTTACGATTTGGTCACATTTTTACACATTCCGGGCATGAGGACAATGCTGATCTATATCTGGCCTGCCCCACCCAGGTGGTGGTTGACCCAGGATGGCAAGGTCAGACATGAATGAGGTCCTGCAGTGAGGCAAGTCCTGTTTGTTGTAGATATGCAACCGGGCGGGGCCCCTGAGACCCCAGTGGCCCTGGGCAATGACCCTGGGGGTGGGATAGTGACCCTGAGTCAACCTTACAGATAGGTCATTTAAGGCGACCTTAAGATAGGTCATTAAGTCCACCTTACAGATAGGTGATTCCTTTAAGACTGTTGTATGATATTCCTTTTGTCTTGTTATTTAAAATAGTTATGTATTTTTTTTCACTTTTTTTTTAAAGATTTATTTATTTATACATACAGCTGGGGTACAGGCCAGAGGTGTGGGGCGGCGAGAGGGTTCACCAGAGACAGAGTGGGGATCAGAACAGGCAGATCAGAAATACACTGCTGAGGGGAGCAGCAGGTGAGGCAGGAGAGGTCTGCCCCACCATGTGGGAATCTCCCTGGCCGGGCGTCAAACTCACGTCGCCGCTGCCGACAGCTCCACAGTGCAGCACCCAACCACTGCACCACCGGGGAGGCCCTAAAATAGTTATATTTTTATATTATAAATGTATGTTTATAATTATTATAATATAAATATATGCATGTATTATATTTATATTACAAAGTCATCTATTATAAATATATATTATATGATAGATTATTTATTCTATAAATATATATTAAATATATAATAAAATCCATAATAGATATAATAAACAGCATAATAATAATTCAAGAATAAAAATAAGTTCTAGAAACCATCCCAGAATATAGGGGGCAAGTACAAAACATGAAGGTTATAATAGTAGCTGTGAGAAAGAAAAGACAGTAAGACTCTTGACTTATTTCTGAAAAAAAAAAAAATCAAGTTAGAAAACTTGAAACAGAAACAATAATTAAGCATATAATTTAAGAAAAACCTTCTGAAAAAATATTAAATACATTGACGGAAAGTTAGACGTTAATGAAAAGAAATACACTGCCAAATTAAATATTTGAATAAGAATTTAAAATAATCAAGGAGAATTTGGCCCCAAAGCAACAAGTCCAGGCCAGCCATGTTTAAACATTAAACACCAGAAGTTTTATACATTTTTGAAGGGTTGCAGTCCTGAGAGTGCAGGAAATAATATTATAAGTTTCTTTCACTCATTACAACGTTGAGCTATAATTGCTACATACACACAAGTATAATTTTTCTTGAGTTGCTTCTGACTTCTTTAAAAAGTCAATTCTGCTAGTCCTAAAAAAGTGCCCTACCCCTCACTGCCCCAACACACAAGAGTGGGGACATTCCAAAATGTATTTTTTTTTATATGAAAGCTCTGGGTGAATTAGTTATAAATACATTTCTTTGTTTTCTAATTTTACTGTCAGAGATATAATATATATTGAATAAATCTCAGAAAATAAATACAAAATCATCCTAGTGGTAATTTTTAGGTGTTGGTCCCTAGTGGCTAAACATTCATGAAATGTATAATGGAAATAAGAATTTAGTCTTTTATACTTTTGAACGAGAGTTCAATTTGTGAGCAAAGCAAAATACCGAGGAGACAAAACATCTTCTCTTTTGTACATATTACATTGAATGTTTGTAATTTAATATTAAATTGAATGTAATAGTTATAAAAGCTCTGGATAAATTTTCTGGAAGTAGTCTATTAAGTCTTCATTGTAACCTCTGATCAAATCAGGAATTCAAATTACATTTTGACCCAGCACGGGACCCCCAGGTACTATGCTTATTTTTCTCCACACCTGAAAAAGACATCACTGACTTTGACCATGTAGGACACTTTGTAAATTCTTATTGGCTCAGCAGATTTTCCTGAACACGAACAAATGAAACATGGAGGTTTGGATGGAACTGTCTAACACAAGCACATGTTGTTAGGTCATTTATAGGAAGAATTAAATCATTGCCCTGCTGTTCTCCGAGTTTCAAAGTCAGTTTCCTTTTTTTGTAGGTAAATGGCAAAGGCAAGAATTATTAATTCTCAACAGGAAACACCATGCCATTTTTTATGCAATCATCCCTGTGTTCTAAATGTGATGGCATCAATGACCATACATATAGAAGATCCCATTGTTATAGCGACATATGGCTCTAGTGAAAATTGTTGACCTGGGATCACTGGAAAGAAGTTTGCATTAGCAGGCCCTAACTTCTGTAAAATTCCACTTTTCAAATATGACCAAAAACTGTAAGATAGGATGAATTTTTCTGAAGAGTCTCTTGATCTGACCTTTTGGATTTTTGGCACCTGCTTTACATATAGCCACAGTTAGGGCTATATGTAAGGAAGTGGAACAAAGAGGGACAGAGAAGGTCCCAAGATATTATTATTTTTTAAAACTTTATTATTTTTTTAAAAGATTTATTTATTTATGCATACAAGATCGGGGGTGTAGGCCAGAAGTGGGGGTGGGTGAGAGGATTCACCAGAGACAGAGTGGGGAGCACAAAAGGTGAATCTGTTACAGGGCAGGAAAGAGAGGGGCACCCCCGAAACCCCCAGACCTGCCCTGTTCTAAATGGGTTCGGCCATCCGCCGCATCGATATAAAACATATAGGACCTTTTGTGGAAAGAAACTTTAATACAATTAGAGAAGACAATATATTTTCTAAGTCAAGCACCCAATGTTATCCAACTCCTCGTGGATAAAAGTCCACCCAAACGGGATTGACCCAAAGCAAGTCTCGAAAGCCTGCCACAAGTCTAGAACAGCTTTTGGCAGGGACCCACACGCAAGGGTCAGAAGCAGCCAGACAATTCTGGGAGGAACCAAAATACCTTTCGGCAGGGACCCATCCAAAAGGGTCAGAAACAGTCAGACAATTCTGAGAGGAACAGAACAAAATCAAAACCAAAATCAACACAGCCATCGTTAACCTCCCCACGGGTCTCTCACCCACATCTTTCAATCAGTCCAGGCCAGTGCAGCTTCTTTACTAGTCTCTCTGCTCCTCGGGCCTCTTCTGGCCTCCATCATTCTTCCGTCTCCTCCTGTTTTCTGTGTTCTGTTCTGTGTCTCCTCTGTGTGTGTCCTCTGTGTGTGTGATCCTCCTGTCTCTCTTCTCAAGCTACTTATATCCTGCTCAGTTCCACCCTACCTTGTGTGGGACAGGGAACCTGGGACACGCCCTTTCTCCTGGGGACCACCCTGTTATATCACTGTGATGGACTGTTCAAGTGTTCTGTTTCTTCCTGATTGATTAATGGGGTGTATGTTTTGAAGAATTTATCTACTTCTTCTAATTTGTTGCCATATAATTATACATAATCCTCCCTGGTGGTCCTTTGTATTTCTGTTTTATCTGTTATAACTTCTCTTCATTTTTTATTTATTCATTTGTACTTTCTCTTTTCTTCTTTGTAATTCTATAAAGATTTGTCTATTTTATCAGTCTTTTCAAAGAATCACCTCTTGGTTTTTCTTGACATGTTACCCATTATCCTTATGTGTCTTTAAGTTTCCCCTTCTTCTTGAGCTTTGTAATTTTCTTAGCATTTCTTCATTTTTCCTCAAGAGCTTAGATATTAGACAGAGGTATAACCAGATGAAGAAACATCCCAGATAAGTCCTTTTTCTTGTCCCATAAATTGAACCATATAGGCAGATTCTTTTTCATCTAGGCATGCATTTGCCCTGCTGGGAGAACTCTTTATTACTAACTTAAGGTGTGGCTGATAACCTCATGTTATCACTATGCGACCTAATTTAAGCAAGCTGTAGGGACACAGGAATTCATTAATCTCTGAAACACCCTCCTGAACTCTAGCCAGAGAAAGGTTCCTGTTGACCAATAGCATTCTTTGCTATGTTTATAGGGTTACTGATTTGGGGGTCATGTTGGAAAAAGGCAGTTGCTAGGGTAACCAACGCAATGACTTCCTTGTGGCTTATAATTAAGATATGTATTTAGGGAAGAGTCTGCTCTAAGACATACGTCCCGCTCTGGGGGTAGGGAGTGTGACTGGGAGCCTACTTGTGAAGAAAATGCCAGAAGTGGGGGTGGGGGTGGGGTGGGTTGCAGATTCAAATCAGAAACAAATAATTGCAACAAAAGCCATGGCTTGTTCAAGAAAAAAGATTTAAGCTGAACACCAAATCACTAAAGAGAGATTTATATAAAATAGTCAAATAATCAAATAATTATTATCTGTTAAAATAGAAATTTGGTGGCATAGGACATATATTGGGCTGTTGAAAAAGGCATGATTCATTTTTTAATAGAAAAATACATAAGACTTTTCTGATAACCCAATATAATAATGTGCTACAAAGACATATAGAAAACCGTTACCAAATGTAAGCTAATTTCTCAGCAATAGCTTCTAAATTTGAACTTCATGAAATTTCATGAAGTTAATGTCACTCTAAGTAATGATGTAATGGGTAACAGGTGACTGATATGTGACAGGGAACTTTGTGTTTTGAAAAATGCAAATTGATGGTGGTAATTTGAATGGTCTAGTAGAGACTGTGACAACTCCAGTCACGATTGAACTTTTCATGTTGTCACAGTTTAAAGACAACAAGGTACAATAGAATGAACGTGGAATGGGGACGGAAAGACTTTTCCACTGAGGGTTATAGCAATTCCCGCTCTTTCTGAATCTTAACATGGACTAGAGTGTGTAAGAAACTTCCACTCTAAATTGTCATCTTGTGAATATGATATACATGGGAGCACCCCAAAATATACTAGCATGAAATCATAGAATATTAGGAGTTTGACTAGGTATGATACATGACTACAATTAAAAATGTATTGTAGCTAGGATAAGTTTCTACTAATAAATAGGTCTTTCTCCTGGCGTTTTAGTTGGCTCTGCTTTGGCAAAACCAAATATGTATGGCTACAAAGCGAAGGAAAGTGATAGTTGAGGAAATCTGAGTCTTGCACCTATTCTGCCAGGGACCTGCATCTCCAGCATCAGCCAGGGTGACATCTTTATCTGTGTGAGCACACACCTATGTCAGGAGTCTTGGGGAAATGAAGAACAGAGAGTAAATGTTTCATTTTTCTCATAATGAAGTCCATCCCCTTGGGCCTAGATTCACTCGCTCCTATGAGCTCAGGGGAAACTCAGGCCAGGCCCGGGCCACTCAGGAGAAACACTGCAGAGGGATGCAGAGGGGTGCAGGAGAAGATTTCTGGCTCCTGAACCAAGTCTTCCTTGCGCTGAATGTGTCGTGACCGAAAAGGTGTATTAGCAATAACAGGTAACCTGTGGACACCCAGGAATGAAGAGAAGCTGCTTGTTTAGACCAGTCGAAGGTGATCTCTTTAAACCCTGTTCCGTTTATCAACAATTCTTTCTCCGTATATTAAAATAATTGTTTCCAGGGACTCCCTGGTGGCGTAAGGGATTAAGTCACAGCACTATGAAGCTATGCAGAGCCACTGCAGCACGGGTTTGATACCCAGCCAGGGAGCTTCCCACGTGGCGCATCAGACCTCTCCTGCCTCGCCCGCTGCTCCCCTCAGCAGTGTATTTCTGATCTGCCTGTTCTGCTCCCCACTCTGTCTCTAGTGAATCGTCTTACCCCCTACACACTCACCTCTTGCCTACACCCCATCTTGTATGCATAAATAAATCTTTTTAAAAATAAATAAAATATTAGTTTCCAATGTAATATAATTTCATGGATATCAGCTCAGTTCTGATTTGGAGTTAGGAGGCCTCGTTTCCAAATGTGCTGAATTGTTTACTTTCATGCAGGTATTTAACTATCACATGTCATTTTCCTTATGGAGGAAGATAAAAGTGGAGATAAAAATAAATAGGTACCTCAAAGAGTAGTGAAGAGAATAAAAAGAGACCTAGTCAGTGCCAAGCAACAGAAATTTATTAGCACTTATTATATATAGTCTATGTAAAACTAGCTTTTTGGTACAGTTTTCTGTATCTCAAACCTCAGACAGCTGGTAAATACATTTACAAAATCTGAGCTCCGCTAGCATTTTATTTTCTTTTATTTCCAGTGTAGTCATAGTTCGGATGTACTGTTTCAGAAATTTTTCGAGATTCTAATTGGTCTCAGGGACATACAATTTTGTGTCTATCATTTAATTTTCTATAATTCCCCAAATTCTCTCTCTTACCAGTTTTAAGCAAAGTTGTGAAATGGGTAAAGTTAGTAGACACTTACACTGATTCCACTGTCTCATACTCCAAGTTATTAGCGGTAAATGTTTCTTCTTGCCCATCTTACTACTTTTCCGAAGTATCCTCCTTAAGAACCGTCTAATGATATGGTCGGGAACTTTCATTTTATTCTGTCAAGTATTGTAAAAACTGTGTGGCAGTATCCCTTAGAAGCATAGAAGCATATAAAATTCAAGATTTCCATTTTTTGGTTTTATAGATGACCAGTTAAAGCCCTCAAATAATTGAGACTATTTTTCAATGTTCCACAAATATTTTCTAGCTGGTGCCATTATGATGAACTTCAAATTCTGTGGTTTTGTTCATTTTTCTTTTTAAGCACAACCTGTCTTCTGCCTCTATTCTTGCCAGGAATTCTTAGAAAGCAGTGGGTAGAAATCTCTCTCGGGCACTCACAAGTGAGAAGTCACAACATTCCAGTCTCCTCTCTCCTAGTAGATACAGCATTAAACTAAAAGAATGCATATGGATTTCAAAATCATGGTGGGCAGAGGGAATGAGAGATTGCATGCTGGGGACTTCTTAAAAACCATATAAATTATTACACATGAGCAGCAATTGATCAGTGTCTCTAAGCAAATTACCTATGAAAAGAAAATGTGATCTGTGTTTAGGTCAGTTCTTCCTGGCATGAGATTTTACATAAGCTTTAGAAAACACCCTGCTAACACAAGCTTCTTTCTTTTTTTTTTTTAAGATTTATTTATTTATGCATACAAGCTGGGGTACAGGCCAGAGGCATGGGGCGGCGAGAGGGTTCACCAGAGACAGAGTGGGGAGCAGAACAGGCAGATCGACTGAAGTGCACTGCTGAGGGGAGCAGTGGGCTAGGCAGGAGAGGTCTGCCACGCCATGTGGGAATCTCCCTGACCGGGCATCGAACTTGTGTCGCCACTGCTGACAGCTCCACAGCACAGCGCTTAACCACTGCGCCACCAGGGAGGCCCACACACAAGCTTATTTCAACCTGTGATATCTTTTTATTGCAATCAACTTCAGATGATGTTGCTAACACATAATGTATATTGATGAAGGCCACACTTTTTAATCATTTTAGCATTACTTCCACTTTACATGAGCTTCTGTAGAGTCCTAGTACTTGGTTTTTTATTTCCCTTTCTCCTATAGCATCTTGCTAACTTTCAAAAATTATCTGAAACAGGGGCCTCCCTGGTGGCGCAGCGGTTGGGTGCTGCGCTGTGGAGCTGTTGGCCGCCGGCGATGCTGGTTCGACGCCCAGCCAGGGAGAATCCCACATGGTGCGGCAGACCTCTCCTGCCTCGCCTGCTGCTCTCCTCAGCAGTGTATCTCTGATCTGCCTGTTCTGCTCCCCACTCTGTCTCTGGTGAACCCTCTCGCCGCCCCGAGCCTCTGGCCTGTACCCCAGCTTGTATACATAAATAAATAAAAACTCTTTAAAAAAAAATTATCTGAAACAGGCAAAAAATTAGAATGAGAAATAGGACGAACTCTCATTTATTCATGTATTTGTTCTACAAGTATTTATAAAGTGCTTTGAAAAAGTGATTAGAACTAGAAGTATGCATTTTAATGAGGTATTCTCCTTGTTATCAAGTAGTTTATGACTTACTAAGGAGACATAATACAATAAAGTACACGGGTCCCTATTTTGAAAGTCATATCATAGGTCAAAACTGAAGTGTGACCAACCTACCATCAAAATTCCAAGAACAGCATTAAATTAATACTACAGGAAATAGAGAATTTTTTTCAGAGCAAGTGGATTTTATTGAATTGAGGGTTTAGCTCATCATGAAAAGTGGGACATCTTTCTGGGAGCTGGAAAACAGCACATAAGTATTGTCCATGAGGAAAAAAAAGGAGGTCTAGTGGCCCTAGCATCCCATTAGATGATCTGACATGGGTTAGAAATGAGGGAGACAATAGAATGGGGACCAAAGACTCCTGGGGTGAATTGACAACAAACACATCAGTGACATGAAATGAGATTTGATATCTATTCTTGCTGTCCCCGTTCCTGGCTGGGCCTCTCTCCCTCCACCTCCAGTACCCTGAGAGTCTCCTCGACTTTTTTTTTTTTTTAAGATTTATTTATTTATGCATGCAAGTTGGGGTGCAAGCCAGAGGTGTGGGACAGTGAGAGACTTTACCAGAGACAGAATGGGGAGCGGAACAAGCAGATCATCCGAAACACACTGTTGAGGGGCACAGTGGGTGAAATGAGAGGTCTGCTACGCCATGTGGGAATCTTCCCAGCCTGGCATCGAACTCGCACTGCGGCTGCCGACAGCTCCACAGCACTGTGTTTGACCCGTTGGTTGCACCACCAGGGAGGCCCTCTTCTCAACTCTTTACTCACTTAAATGCCAGCCCTCGTCCCATGCCCTCCTGTAACACTGTCGTGGCATTAGGGAATTATTTCCAATTAAAAAAAAAAAACAGAATTGATTCCTAGGTGATGTAAACCCCTAAGATTTTTATCATGCTGCTTCCATTTTCTGCACCGTGTAATGCTTTAAAAATATGTATTTTGGGGCCTCCTTGGTGGAGGCCCAACACTTAACCGCTGTTAAGTAACAGCTGTGGAGCTATTGGCAGCAGTGAAGCGAGTTCCACGCCCAGCCAGGGAGATTCCCACATGGCACAGCAGACCTCTCCTGCTTCACCCGCTGTTCCCCTCAACAGTGTATTTCATCAATCTGCCTGTTCTGCTCCCCAATCTGTCTTTGGTGAACTCTCTTGCCGCTCCACGCCTCTGGCCTGTACCCCAGCTTGTATGTATAAATAAATAAATCTTTAAAACAAATAAATAAATAAATAATTAAAAAATAAATTAAATATATATATATATGTATTTTTTCCTTTAGTGTTGAAAACATGAGTCTACTGTGACTGTGGTCACGGTTAGTAGGAACCCAGCCTTTTGTTGACATTCCCTAAATGTTAAATATTAATGAGAGGAGACGAGGTGTTCAAGAACAAGAAAGTAGGGCCTCCTGGTGGCGCAGCTGTCGGCAGTGGAGACTCGAGTTGGACGCCCGGCCAGGGAGATTCCCACATGGGGCGGCAGACCTCTCCTGCCTCGCCTGCTGGTCCCCTCAGCAGTGTATTTCTGATCTGCCTGTTCTTCTCCCCACTCTGTCTCTGGTGAACCCTCTCGCCGTCCCACACCTCTTGCCTGCACCCCAGCTTTTATGCATAAATAAATAAATCTTTAAAAAAAAAAACAAGAAAGTAATTAAAATATATATCCCAACTCTTCTAGTTGCATTAGAAACATATGGGGGGAAAAGTGAACACTTCTTATCAAATGTAAATGAAAACTGTCTCTGGGGAAACATGGACTACATGAAATCATAAGAGAGCTTTAAGCAGATAATTTGAACTTCCCAACCAAAAAATATTTTCGAAACGTCTTTTACGTTGTGCCTGAGCATGTAAAATATGTGTCATTAGTTATTTGGATGGTTAAACATTTCTCTACAATCATATCAAAATGGGAGGCTTTACTCCTTGTCGTTTAAGGTAATCGTTTAGTCAGGTAATGAATAGCAAATGGCACAGAAGAAAATCTATCTATATATTTGAATCTGAGCTTTTCTGAGGCCTCTTTGTTTGTGTCGGGCTGCCTTACTCCGAGTCCTTGCACTGAACGCCTCTGGTTGCATTCCATTCAAGACAAAGGCATTTCTTCGGGATGTACCTCTCACAAAGAGGTATTGATGGACCGGGAATCAGAGTTTGGACAAATGAACATTTCATTATAACACAGCCTAATTGTTAAAGTTCTTCTTATTGAAAAGAATAAAAATTTCATGAGTCATCACAGTGGTGTGGCCCAAACTCCTCCTCCTTTTCCCCACAATGCACAGAAAGCATGGTAGCTTTAAAGTGATCACTGAACATTTTGGAACCTTGGGTTCTTCCTTCCTTTGCTCTAAGTTCACATAAGTAACATTTATGAGGTAACACTGGTAACCATTTTATAGATGGAATTGTCAAAGAAATCACAGAGATCACAGGCAAAGGAAGTCCTGCTTAACAAACTAGAGGGTCTGTTCCTCCATGTTCAGGAGCATTTGGTTTTAGTATCTTCTCAGCTTCTTCAGGAAAGCTAAGTACTGATTAAGCCCTAAGTGTAAAAGCTGAGAGGAGGAAGGATCAAGATAAAATTCCAATCACTGGGAAGAAGTCATTCTTATTATCAGATTAAGTAGATTTTAACTACCATTAACTAGACAATCTGTTGAATATGTTATGTAACCTACTGAAAGCTCAGTATGTCTGAGAGGTGGACATGTGAAGGTTAGACTAGATGAGGACCACAAATGCATGGCTCCCAACGGTCCTCACACCTCAACAGGCATTACTAATTGATTGTGGAAGTGTTACTGGATAACGCCTGAACAGGCATTACTATTTGATCGCAGAAGTGTTGCTGGTTGAAATGGTGCATCTCAGAATCTTTGCCAAAAAGACACCCTCTCTTGGTTTAAACCTTTCTTCTAATGGGCCTCCCTGGTGGTGCAACGGGTTAAGCACAGCACTATGAAGCTGTCCAAAGCCACTGCAGCACGAGTTCCATCCCGGGCGAGGGAGCATCCTACATGGTGCGGCAGACCTCTCCTGACTCACCTGCTGCTCCCCTCAGCAGTGTACTTCAGTAGATCTGCCTGTTCTGTTCCCCATTCTATCTCTGGTGAACCCTCATCACCCCACACCTCTGGCCTACACTCCAGCTTGTATGTATAAATAAATAAACCTTTACAAAAAATAAACCTTTCTCCTAGGTTCATGAAGCTAGAATTGTCCTCTGTGATAATAGATAAATGATATTATTTCTCTACCCAAAGTCTTCCAGTGGCTCAACTTTTCATTTAGAGTTAATGCCAAAGTCCTTAAATGGCCTCCACTCAGTCTTCCCTCACTGCCTCTCTTCCCTCATCTGTCTCTTTCAGACAACCTGCTCCTTCACATTGTTTTATTTGCTCCTCAAGCATACGAGGCATGTTGTTTGTTTTTTTTAAAGATTTATTTTTTATTTATACATACAAGCTGGGGTACAGGCCAGAGGCGTGGGGCGGTGAGAGGGTTCACCAGAGACGGAGCGGGTAGCAGAACAGGCAGATCAGAAATACACTGCTGAGGGGAGCAGCGGGCAAGGCAGGAGAGGTCTGCCGCGCCATGTTGGATTCTCCCTGGCTGGGCGTCGAACTCGCATCACTGCTGCCGACAGCTCCACAGCGCAGCGCTTAACCGCTGTGCCACCGGGGAGGCCAGAGGCATGTTGTTTTCTCAGAAAGTTTGCAGGAATTGTCCCCTCTGCCTAGAATGCTTTCTCCTAAATATCCCTGTGCTCACTCTGTAATCTTGTTTCCTGTCTTTACTAATCCTAACACTTCAGTGGTCTACAAGTTTGGCTAATTACAATCCCCAGGCCAAATCTGGCCTCCTGCATGGTTTTGTCTAGTCCACAAGGTGAGAATGGCATTTACATTTTCAGGTTAAAAATACATAAGTCAAAAAAAGAATTATGTTCTGTGACACATGAAAATTATATGTAATTCAGATTTGCTGTCCATAAATAGTTTTTGAAACACAGGCTGCTTTTGTGCTGAAATGGCAGAGTTGAAAAGCTATGGGAAATGTTTAATAGTCTACAATGTCTAAAATATTTACCAAGTGGCCCTTTACAGAAAGAGCTTGCTGAGCCCTATAACAGACTTATCATTTTGTTAAAAATTACTTGAATCACCTATAACCCTAATTCCCTCTCTTTCATTCGAATCCATAGTTTTAGATTCCCTATTACAATTAATCTTTAGGAGACTATTTACCAACTTTGAGTGAAGAACCAAAGAAGAATATTCACAATGTCTGAAAAAGCTACCAAAATACTTCTTTAAGAATACAATTAGGGCCTCCCTGGTGGCGCAGCAGTTGAGCGCTGTGCTGTGGAGCTGTTAGCAGCACATGATGCGAGTTCGACACCCAGCCGGGGAGAATCCCACAGGGCACGGCAGACCTCTCCTGCCTCGCCCGCTGCTCCCCTCAGCAGTGTATTTCTGATCTGCCTGTTCTGCTCCCCACTCTGTCTCTGGTGAACCCTCTTGCCGCCCCACGTCTCTGGCCTGTATCCCAGCTTGTATGTATAAATAAATACATCTTAAAAAAAAAAGAATACAATTATCATCTTATACCGTATTATATACATTATTCACGTATTATGTATATTATATCTCTCTATCCAGAAGGACTTCCATGGAGTGAAAGAATTACATCTATTTTACTCCCTGACATTTACCCAGTATTCTGAATTGTGTCTGGCATATAGCACTCAATGAATATATTTTTGGAATGATTGAATTCTATGGATGATAAGGGCATTAAGCTAAAATAGATTAGATTGGGTAGTCAGAGAGGCCTTCAGGAAAAGATGATATTTGAGTGTGAAAGGATACTAAGAACTTAGAACAGAAAATATTTTTTTATTAGGTACTAATGAGCCCAGACAATTTTGTAGAATAGTCTGAATGTAATGCAGAATCTGTGAGGCAGAGAGGTGATGAAAAAGTAGATTGAATCCAGGCTGTGAAAGACCTAGAATGTCTGATTAACATGCTTGAGTTTAAACCTATAAAAACGTTGGTTTTTTTGGAAGATTTGCTTGATAATATATTTTTACAGTGTAGGTTGAAATTGGTAAAATGTGTGTGTGTGTTTGTGTGTGTGTATGAATTGCAATAACTTGCATTTTCAATGTCTACAGGTTTAACGTTGGAGAATAGCAAAGGAAAGGATTTGGGGAGTAAGGAAGAGGAACCAAGGGTACTGTCAACATTTTGATCCTTGGTGAAAATGTGCCATTGTAAAAAATTGAAAGTTAGCAAAAAGTAGAAAGTATTTAAAAAAAATAAAACATTCTACTTTAGTTCTTTGCAATTCATTGAATAAGTGTGCATGTAATTCCCATGTGTTTTATAGTAGGTTTTAATGATTTTAAAGCTGTGTTCTCTTCTCCAGATTTTCTGTACTATTTGACTTTCTTACAATGGCTATAGTACATTTTCTACAGTCCCATAAAGATGTGAATATATCTTATATATCAAACTATAAATAATGACAGTAGTTTAGATGTATTACAAAATCTTTACTATCTGTTGATATTAAGAACAGATTCACCTATATACTAGCTGTGAAAAGCATTAGTGTTTAAGCAGAGTTATAAATGAAAGTATTTAAATAAGCTAACTATTGAGTCCATTAAAAAATTTAGTTGAGGGCCTCCCCGGTGGCGCAGCGGTTGAGCGCTGCGCTGTGGAGCTGTCGGCAGCGGCGACGCGAGTTCGAC
>PVIJ01014822.1:0-39001 GCA_004024925.1 Scalopus aquaticus
ATGTTTAGCAGTTTGAGGAATCACCATACAGCTTTCCATAGTGGTTGGACCAGTTCACATTCCCACCAGCAGTGTAGAAGAGTTCCTTTTTCTCCACATCCTTTCCAACATTTGTTGTTGCCTGTATTTTTAATGTGTGCCATCCTCACAGGTGTGAGGTGGTATCTCATAGTGGTTTTGATTTGCATTTCCTTGATTATAAGTGATGTTGAACATTTTTTCATGTATCTGTTGGCCATTTAAGATTCTGTACAGCAAAAGAGACATTAACCAAAACTAACAGACACCCTACCAACTGGGAAAAGATCTTTGCACACAATACATCTGATAAAGGACTGATAACAAAAATGTACAAGGAACTCACACAACTCAACAAAAACAAAGCCAATAACCCAGTCAAAAAATGGGCAGAAGCGCTCAAAATTAATATGAAACTTAATCCATGTAAACAAAAAGTATTGGTGCACATACTTACTAAGGTAAATCAAGAATGTCCAAAAGGAACTGCATTTGTTTTATGGCATTGGTTCTTTATCGCTGGCTGCACATTGGAATCACACAAAGTGCTGATGCTTGGGTCTCATCTCTAGATAATCTCATTTAATTAGTGTGTGGTAGGTACACCCCAGACACTGGGAATTTTTTGAAACTCCCCATCTGACTCTAATGTGCAGCCAAGGTTGAGAACCACTGGTTAATGACTCCTTTAGAAGCCTCAAATAAGAAAGCGACATTCAGCAGGGAAGGGGGGGAGGGGGAGGGCTCAAGAGGGAGGAAGAGGGAAGCACGGAGGACTATGGTGATGGCTCCACGGGTGAACAGGTGGTGGGTAACTTATGGGGAATACACAATAATGTAAAAGATACGAATAACAAAAATAAATATCTATTAAATTAAAAAAATGCGTTTTGAATTGATTTACAATTTATGGAGAGTAGAGAACACTTTTCCTATTTGCAGACTGTAGTCCATAGAAACAATGTGACAGACAAAATTCACAAAATAATGTTCTGATTCATGCATAAAACCTTTTTGTTGATATATAGGAGGCAGCTAAACATCAAAATACAAGAAAATGCTTATTTTTGGGAAAAAAAGACCTATTATGAATAGGTTAAAAAAATAAGGAAAAGAACAGCCTTACACAGCATCTCTTTTATGGATTCAATATTATCTAATACAGCAGGTCTTTATCTTGGCCGAGCAGTGGCTCCAGTTCTTGGTGACACATTAATACCAAATGGGGAGCTTTTAAAACCCTAATGTCCTAACTCCACTTCAGTCATTTAAGTTAGACTCTGGGAGGTCTGATTCAGGCATCAGATTTTTAAGAAACTCCCCCCAGAGGCGCATACACAAGCAAGTCAAGACCTCTAACCCAAAACAAAAATCAAAATATGTAAATGCAAAAATCAAGATGATTAGCGTTTGTTAAGAACAGTACACTTATTGTCAGGAATTGCTTCTCTCTCAAGAGGCATCTAGTCTAGTGAAGAAATAAAACATAGCAATACATAGCTAATAAAGGTAAGAACAAGATACAGTGAGAATATAATGGAAAGAAAGCTTGCAACTTCTCTTTTGACAAGGCTCAGGAAAGAGGTATAAAAATATATCACTACCAGGTTCAGCAAGGAACTTTGTAGAAGTAAGATCTGAATGGGAGGCCGTGCTGAGAAAGGGAACTTGGAGGGGCTGATATAGTTTATGCAGAGGATCAGAAGCTGAAATGAAAGTAATTGATCATATTATATAGCATTACTCATTTTCTCAGAATTAGCATAGAATTATCTAAAAATGACTTATTGAATGGAATTCCTTTATCAAATAATTTAAGCACAGTACTTGAAATGCTACTCAGCAATAAAAGGATCCAACTACCAATGAACACATAAGAAAGATGGATCTCAAGGGAATTATGCTGATGGAAATAACCAATGTCAAAGTACTATGCACTTTATGATTCTGTTTATACAACTTGAAATGACAAACCTATGAAAATAACGAACAGATTAGAGTCACAAGGCATAAAGACGGGAAGTAGTTGGGAGGGGTATGAATGTAAAGGGCTGGAGAGAGGTGGCATCCCTTGTGGTGATGGATTATCTCTGTACCTTGATAGCAGAGGTTCTAGAATTCTCCATAAGTGATACAATGGCAAAGTGTACACTTACATGTACCAATGTCAATGACCTGCTTTTGACATTGTACTAGAGTTAAGATGTAACAAATGGTAAAAACTGAGTGAAGGATGCCTTGACCTCTCTTGTACTATCATTGCAACTACCAGTATACCTATCATTATTTCAAATAGAAAGATTTTATTGTGAGCTAATAAAATATAATAAAAGGGATTCTTATAAAAGAAATCCTACAATTCTAATATGATTTTGACTCAAAAGACAATTTGGGACCTTTGAAGGAGAAACAAACAAAAAAGAGTCTTGGCTTTCTTATTCCTTTATTCTCTCCTATTTCTCTTTTGTTCTCTGTTCTGCCCTCCTTTCCATCTTCCCTCCTTTCTCCTTTTTCTTCTTGTCCTAGTATCTTTTCCAAATTATAGTTTGAAGACTACATTTTAAGACTATTCCAAACAATAGAAAGAAGAAAAACTAATAAAGGGGCTAAATGATAGAGAAAAGTTAGTGATGTTGCACTAAGTCTCCTTTGTTACGAGTCTACAAACACATTCTGAAAATTTACTTTGTCATTTACACCGCAGGACACTCACATACTGTTTTATTAATATGCTAACTTTGGGCTAAAATAAGAACCAAATAACATCTCAATTACAACCACTTTAGCTCCTTTAATCTAATGTTGACATATTAACCACAAAGAACAAACTTCTGGGATAAGAGGATACAAAACACAGCTTAAATTTTAAAAGTTGGAATATTTATATATTTACAAAATTGATTTAAGACTGTTATTTTAACCCATGTTTGGCTTAAAATTTAAGAATAAATTTTATTTAAAGAATAAAAATTCTTTCCTTAATGGAAATAATTCCTATATGACCTCATTAATAAATCTAATAAAGTTCAGTGCCTCATTTGGAACTAAGTCTTGAAAAATTACCATTTTTCTTTGGGTTTCCATTTTAACAACAAAAATAAATTTGTTTTAGTGGTTCTTGCCAGTGAGAAGTGGGGTGATCAGAAGTTGCCCCAAGAATTGGCAGTAGATTCAAAACTCAGTCAGAACCCAAGCCACTCCTTGTGCTTTCCATTTAATGACTGATGTTACTGACCACAGACAGATGCTGAAACTTAGGGGTCCAGTACCTTCTCTGAGACAACAGTGCTGTAAATGAAGTAAATAAATCTTTAAGTGTCATAATTTATTTATCAAGTAAATAAGAAACAGACATCTGAAATTATTCAAAGGGATTTTTTTTCAAACAATAAAAATAGAGCCTTTTAGAAAAGAAATTACATACTTCAGAACACCTAAAAATACCTTTTAATTGAAGAGACTATGACTATCCCTTAAGGAAAAAGAAGTAGCTAATTATACTGAAAAATTTAATGAGATTATCACAAACTTTAATAGTTCTAGAGTCACTGTGGACTTTTTTAATTGTTAAGGAAACTTACACCTTTGCTGACTTAGAGCAAATGAATAATGGTCCAGTAGCACTTTATAAAGGTCTTCTAACTCCAAGTGATCAAATAAAGTCAAATCATGATACATCTAGAAAAACAAGGGGTGAATTTAAAGACATGCTTAGCATTCCTGAAAGTGAAATATACAGCACATGTGACAAAGAGCTGCTTTCAGAAAAATGAAGTGCTAAACCAAGTTCCAAATCCTAACGTGTGTGGAGCAGCTACTTCTTCAAGCAGAGTCACTCGCTGGTGTGATGAGGAGCCGCGCTCCAGAGCTCTGGGGATCAGCTCTGTCCTTGGAGACTCTCTGTAACCTAGAGGGAATTGTCCTTCTAACCTTTCTCTTGTTATCTCTTGTCCAGTTTCCCCCCTCAATTATTCTTGTTCTCTCTGGTCCTGATCTCCTCCCATGGTCCCTTCTCAGTAACTTCCCCATCATAGGCATTATCTGTCAGTCAGCATCCAATTGTTGAGTATCTGCTATCTCTTCCCAGGGCAGAGAAAAAGAGAGGGCTCCTGTCTTGATAGAGCTTAACTGTAAGTGGGGGATTCAGATAATAAAAAAGAAGCAAATAATTAAACACAGTTACTTCAGATTCTGATAAGGAGTATAAAGGACATCATAGAGCAATGTGATGGAAAAAAGCTGGGGCACAGAGGTAGGACTAGCATGTACAGATAGGATATCTGAGAAGGCATCTCAGAAGAGATGATGCTAAACTGAGAATAGTAGGATAATAATGCAAAGAACAGGAAAAGAGTTTCACAAGCAGGAAGAGAGAAAATATGAAGAAAGTTCTGAGTAGGAATGGAATTGATAGACCCAGACAACTGAATTGAAATAAGAATGGTCAAAATGTAATTAGTGATCCCAAGTGAGGTCAGAAAGATTATATTACATGGGGTCATTTAGGATCTACAAGAACACTAGAATTTATTTTATTTTATTTTACCTAGTAGGAAGTCATTGAAGAATTTAAAGTATTGTAATAACATGAAGGGACTATGGTGATGGCTTCACGGGTGAACAGGTGATGGGTAACCTATGGGGAAAACACAATAATGTAAAAGATATGAATATCAAAAGTAAATAAATAAAATATTTATTTAAAAAAAAGAATAATACTCTGGTTACTCTGATAGAGGAAGGATTTTAGTTGGAGGTGGGAAATAGAAGCTGGAAAATCTGTTTAGAAATGTCTGTCACAGTCTAACTAAAAAGGGTGGTTTGGACTAAGATAATGGTAACAACTGAAGAAAGTGGATTCTAGTTATATTTTGAAGGTAGAACCAACAACTCTTACATAATGACTGGTGTTGGGGGATAAGAGGAACAGTAGAAAAGTAGGATGACTTGTGGTTTGGGGACTTGAAATTGAGATAATGGTGGTGCTATTTAAAGTGGGGAAGAAGAAAATTGGGAGAGAAAGAAAAAGAAAAGGAGCTTATTGGGAGCATTGAAATATCTGTGTGATACCTGTTAGGCTCAACCCACCCCTCCCCAACAATAAGGGCGCTGTGAAGAATCTCTGCGAAGATGTGTGACCTTGGAAAGAAGCTCATGTCCCCACTACCCAGACGGGCCGCCGCAGCCCGAATGCACCTGCAAGGCCACCAGCTCCAAATGGAGTTGCCCCCACCCTTGGAATTCTTTCACCCCGTATAAAAACCCGCCCCCCTGGTTGCTGGGCCGACCCCACAGACCCCGCCTGGGATCTGTGAACCTCCCCGGGAGTTGCTAATAAAGGCCTCTTTCTCTTACATTCTCCTCTGCTTCCTTGCCTTCTTCTATCGCTGGACCTTACAATACCCAAGGGGAGATGTCAAGCAGTAGTTTTCATGAAAATGAAGCATAGGGCCTCCCTGGTGGCACAGCGGTTAAGCACTGCGCTGTGGAGCTGTTGGCAGCAGCAACACGGGTTCAATGCCCAGCCGGGGAGATTCCCACATGGGGTGGCAGACCTCTCCTGCCTCTCCTGCTGCTCCCCTCAGCAGTGTATTTCCGTCAGTCTGCCTGTTCTGCTCCCTACTCTCTCTGGTGAATCCTCTCACCACCCCACAGCTCTGGCCTGTACCCCAGCTTGTATGCATAAATAAATAAACCTTTAAAAAAGGGGAAAAAAAAGAAAATGAAGCATAAAGCAAGCAGTGAGTTCCCATCACCACTACTAAATCTAAAATCCCCCCATTTGGTTTCCTATCTACATTTAAATATTTATCCCTTTGGAGAAAAATTCTACATCTACCGGTCTCTCTTCCAGAAAATACTAACATATATATACAAAGAGTCAAGTATGAAGACATGTATTGAAGCATCATTTGTGATAGTAAAATTGCAATAAACCTACCTACTCATACGAGAATGCTTCATAAACTACAGTGCATCCATAACATAAAGCAACCGACAGGAGAGTTCTAGTGTTATGAAATAAAGAGATCACAAAGCGGTATTTTTAAGAAAAAATAGTCAAGTTACAAAATTACATATAGTATTATCTCATTTGGGGGGAAAAGTAGCACTGTACATATATAAATATGTATGTAATCAACTACATAAAAATGTGACTCCATAAAATTACAACTGCTGTTAATTTCTTGCTGTTGCCTCACAAGGTAAAAAGAGGACTAGAGGATTCTCTGAGGTCTCTTTTATTAAGGCATTAATCCCATTCATGATGTTTCTACTCTCATGACCTGATCACTACCAAAGGTCTTACCTCCCACACCATCGATTGGGGGTTAGAATCACAACATAGGAATTTTGAGTGGACACAAACATTCATCCATAACAACCTGTTAGTTTCTTTTGCTGGCATATGTGCATGTTTAGTTTCACTTATCAAGTATATAACTGGCTATAAGATATGGAGTCTGAGAAGATGCACACAGCTATTATATTATAAAGAATAAATATGTATTTCTATCTGTGGGAATAAGAAAGCATGGATCCAAGGAATTTAGAGTTATCCAGAAATTTCTTGAATAAGAACTTCGTTAACAATAGGAAGTCTGATCAGAACTGAGGTTACATACACACAACCAGAGAGAAAGAGGATTTTGGTATGGGCTAAAAGAATAGCCACATAATTTAAGGAAAGAATTGACTTCAAAGACCCACTTTCTTCCCCCTTCATGTCCTGGGAAATGATGCTTGGTGCTACTCATTAAATGATGATCTTAAGGTAAAATGAGGTAAATAGTACACAGAGGCATCATTTTCTGTGGACAAGATTTGATGGACATGGAAATTAGGAAAGATAATCTAGGAGAGAGGGAGGTTTGGGAAGCAGAGAGAAGAAAGGAATATATCTAAATGGTTCTGATTTTTTTTTTCTCATTGCATTTCATTCCATGTGCAGCAGGTTCTTTCAAGGTGGGAATATGGAAATCTTATCCAGACTACACAGAATTCAACTTGTTTCTTGGGGGTACAGTCATGGGGATTGTGGAATGGAAGTGCTTCTTCCACACTCCCCCTACACTACTTAGCAGCTCCCTCCTCTAGTTCTCGCTAGACTTCTGTCTTACTTCTCCCTTTGGAGAAGTGATGTGCCTGATCGGTTGGAACAAAAATAAACCTGCTAATTCTGGCTGTATTTCATCCTCCATCTCTCCTTTTCACTTTGACACCTGATCTTTCTGCAGGAAGCATGCATTCCGCTCGGCTTCATCATGCCCTGCATTTTGGCAGATGTTCTTAACAGGGTAAGGGTTATGTAACATGTCAGCTACTAGGGTTCAATTTTAATAAACCCACTATCTCATTAATAAAAACTACATTCTCTGATATCAGCTTCATTGTTCACAAAAATTATATGCTGGACTCCACACTTCCTTCTTCTTAAGTGTTATACTCAGAACACAAATGGACAATAGGGGCTATTTACCGGTACTTCTCAATCCCTAGCAAGTAAATATTGAATGGCAGGGAACAATGGGACAGTCTTCTGATCAAATGAAATATGGTGCTGGTGAGGAGGGACCTTGCAAGAATCTACTGCCTGGTCCTAGTCTACTAAAATGCTTCTAAGTCAGAAGACAATCAGCACATACTTTATGGTTTATTGAATAAATGTCACTATTGAAATAAATATTCTATTATTAATGATTTGTATACATTTAGTGTAATTAAAATATTTTCATTGCATGGAAAATAAATATTATTTTGGAGGGCTTTAAGTCTAAGAAAAACGTCAGCTCTTTCATTGTCTGCCTGGAGGTTGCCTGCAAGATATGCTTCTTCCTGCCTCAATTCCTAAAATCCTTCCTTTTTATCACTTAAGCCATTTTCCAAAAACAACCCGCTATGACAACAGATGTGGATGTCTTCCCTCCCATCTCTAGTGGTGTTTGCTCCTGCAGCCCAAGGACCTTACTTTCTTCATTGCTGTGGGCTTTGCAGCATCTATTATAGAGACTTGCAGATTTGTAGATAGAAGGGAAATGCAATTTGAAAATGTTTAAAAGCAAGCAGATCATAAACCAAAAGGCTTAGAATTGATTACACATCGTATCATGTACTTTTCCTCTCTGTGGCCATTTAATTACTTATTTAAAAATCAATGGACATCAAGGACAATACTGAAAAGGAGAAATTCCTAAAGAGCAGCGTTGGAAATTGAGAAATGTAGAAAAGAGGAAGGAAGGACAGTGCCTCATGTTCTATTTGTTTCATGTTAGTCACCAGTTCTTAACTGCAGCAATCCATATTTCTCATCCTTCAAGACAGATGCAGGACCCCAACCCTGGGCGAGGTCCTCCCCTACCCATCATCTTCCCTAAATGGGTGTCTCAGGTAAACTCATAAACATTATTATCGAGGTTGTCTCCTGACAAGAAGACCCTTGAGGATCACGTGGTCCCTTACTCTGCCAACTGCCTCATCCTTGCCCACAGCTCCTAGTCTTTCTCTCAGGGCTCTCAAAGCTGCATTCTCTAGTTGCCTGACAGGTAATGGGAAATGGGGTTCTTTTGGTTAATGAGGAAATGGCCTCATTTCCATGTACTACATCCCTGGGGTTCAAAGAAGGGATGCTTATGTTCTTTGTCTCCTGGAGAAACTGAGGAAAATAGTTCCTTCTGTTTCTTTCTGGAGTCACCCTCTGTCCTCATTCCTTCTTCTGCTAGGTGCATGTACAAACCTCTTCCATACTCTATCAGAATAAAGAAAGATCATTTATGAAAATCCACACTGGCAGAACATGCTCTCACCTTAGCTGTGCCTCCAAAGTGCTTAAATAAGAGGCCTCTCTACATCACCAATTCTTTGCTCCAGGCGTGACCTTCTCCTACAGGTACTAGCTGCAACCTCAAAACCCCTTGAGAAGTCATTCCAAATCAACCATGCACTTCATCTAACTTTGAGACTAGCGGCTGACAAAGTTGGTTTCCAGCCCCGTCTCCTTGGGTAGGGAAAATGAGCGAATCAGGCTTTTGTCCACCCTCCCTCTGCAAGCGTAGATACCTGAGGGCCGCGGGGTGTGGGCGCCTTCGGTTGTGCACACCTGGGCCCAGAGAGCACGGGGCATGCGCCTGCGTCAGTGCTCACGCCTGTGCCTGGAGGAGGGGGAATAAAGGCAGCGGCAGCAGGACAGTGAGAGGACCACTCTGAGGCAAGACCATGAGATGACTCGAGACTATCTGAGAGAGAACAGCCAGAAAAAGAGTGCAAAGATTAGTGGGGGCTGGGAGCTGGATGCTGGCCTGCCTTCCAGACCCCTGCCCTGCCTGTGCCTTGCACGCCAGCCTCCCTGCCTGGTGTGCCTGTGTGCTTGGTTCCCTGAGAAAGCATCAAAGCCTGAAAAATCCACCGAGGGTTCCAAACTCTTTATCCTGCCTGAATGGCCCATGAGCCTGCCCTGCAGACGCTGGCACTGCACCGTGCCCCTAGGCAGCAACCGCCAGCTCACCGCTCACACTTGCCACGGAGAAGTGGGACTCAGAAATGGTATTGAAAAGAGCCCTATGGAGAATGTGAACTCGTGGTCCCTCTCTCTAGTTCCAGCTCTGCTGCTATATTCAGGTAACCCTGAAAAAGTAAGTGACTCTCTCTACTTACGGATAAATTCTTGATTAATACCTTACATTGTTTTCCTATCTATACAAGCGGTGCTTGGGTCTGGTGAGCAGGTCAACATACTAAGAATAAATTACAGCTTGTTTAGTAGCAACACTAAATCTTAACTTTTTTTGGCCCTGTTTAGTCTCATTCGATCATTCTACCAGGACCCATATAGGCTTATTCATGTATTGAAAACCCTGAGTCCATTTAAAATTATGCAAATTCAGAAATACTAGTGAAATACTGACAGTAGAAGTCCTGTTCCGGCCCTTTTAAGATAAGAAAATGGCTTGCTGCCTGCTCACCTATTGCACAAAAACAAAGCCAGAGACTGAGAATTAATTAGGAACAGCAATTTTGTTCCCAATCAAACATTCGAACCCGTGGCAAAGATTCAGTAGCCAAGAAACTATTTCTGTTTCAAACCATGACCTTTTCTTTGAGGAAACATACAAGCATCGGGCTTTATCTGGCATGCTAGGAAAATCATGTTGCACAAGGATTAATGGAAGTGAGGTTTGCATTGCAAAGTAGCAGAAATCAATCCTTGAACTGCAGGAGGCCTATCCATGGCACAATTCACATATGTGATGAATTGCACCCCTTCTTTTCTTAGTGAGAAGCTGAGCTCAAACTTATTGTATTCACTTTATTGATTTACAGTCTGTGGAATATAAAAGTCATGTGATTGCATGTCTAGCCCTGGTAACACGCCATATTCTTTGACAGGCTTTCTGATGGTCAAGGAGTTATTTCTTTCCCCTAGGTCATATCTTAAACAGCTGACCTAGGCATTTTCCTAGGAGCTCAGAAGCCCAAGAGATCTCATGAATTGCCAATGTTAATTCTCTTTTGCCAGCACATGATTCACATTTTCTTAAAACTTCTCTAAGTATCATTCAACTTAGGGAAACACAGCTAAGTGGCAGGGAATTCACAACCTCTTAAGTCAATCCCCTTCATTTTTTGATAGTTCTGGTAGTTAGAAAGTTTTCAGGAATTGTGAATCTAAAAGCAGTTTTCTGATCCAGATTCTAAAATGTTATAAACTTTTAACCTACCTCCTCACACATAATAAATACTAAATAAATACTAAGTATATGACATTGGTACCATTCTGAAATAGTGTATTAACATCGTGGATATTAATAAGCTATTATACACAGACCTGAGGTGATGTGTAACTTTAAGCAAATTATTTTCTCTTCTTCCTCATCCACAGAATGTGGAAATAATGACTCCTTCCTTACAGCATTCAGAGGATCACATTAGATCATGCCAGCAAAGCCGTACAGTGACTGACAGTAAGGACTCAAGATATTTAGTTTTTATTAATATTACCACCAATAATTATTTCTACCAATGCTCTCTTCAATTGAGACACTCTCAGGCATATACACAGAAAAGGGAGGGAACAAAAGTAATCAGTTGAGGGAGTTAATGGCAAGAGCTCTCTCTAAATCCAGCTTCTAATCCCTCGTTCATCAACAGTACTTAGTACTTTTCTACATCTTTGGGACTTTGGATCTATGTTTTACTCTTGCTTGTGTAGATGAATATCACAATCTACACTTTCTATCAGACAAAGGTCATAAAATTAGAAGAGGTTTTGTACGTTAAGTTTATCCTCTGTGTTTTATCATTACATATCTTGAAACTAAGAAGAAGCAATATGGCAAGATCATCAGGTTTTTCATAGAACTAGAGCCAAATAGGAATTTTAAGGTTAGAATTTCATTTGGTCTAGCATTCTGTTAGTAGATACAATATAGTCATCAATGGGTGACAGCTCTGGCATTTCTGAACTCTGTTTGGTGAGGCTGACTCCCTTTATACTAGCTCAAGGCAATCAGATATTGGCTATCTGTTCTCCCCTCCTCCTCACACTCGAGATATTTCCAGATTTTTCTGATTTGCCTTTTTAAATAATACCACTTATCTTTGAATTCAGCTGACAGAAGACCAATTCAAACCAATTAAGGTAAAGGGAAATGACTGCGAAAGACTGCTCGGTATCTTCCAGAACTGAAGGAAGTGTTGACTTTGGACAGGAAAGAAATTTCTGGAGTTCATGGACCTTCTGTCCAGATTTCTGCCCTTGATGCAGTGTCATTCCACTGACTCTCCAGACTCTATCTCTTTTGGCCTTAGTTTTAAATGAGAAAGGGAAGAACAATTTGGGCTCAAAGTCTACCCTCAGGTCAATTTGTGGTTGTGAGAACCAAAAGGTCACTCATATTGCAGAGCTCCACCAGAAACCTCACTCCCCTGGTACTTCTATGTGTTTTGCCTGGAAAATAGGGAGTCATTGTGGGCAGAGGAGCTGCCCCAAGAGTTGTATCTTACATTCCACTATATGTTCCCCGAGCACATTGTCAATTTTGGAAAGGCAATTTTGGAAAGGAAATGTCAATTTTGTCTTTATACAGTATTTTCAGACACCTTCCTTGCCTTGAGTATAGCAAATTTCCAATGAACATTTGTTCTTTGGAATGTATTAGATTTGCCATCGCTCTTGATTCCAGACCAAGCCGAGGATGCTGTGGCGAGGAAAAAGGGGTCTCTCTCATGTTTCTGTTACCTTAGAAAACCGCAAACACAAGTAATACATTCTGACACCCAGGAAAGCTACCTGTGTTTCCTCCCAGCTTCCTATAAGGAGAGCAACTCCCTTTCTCAGGCCAGCTTCCTCCTGGAAACGTCTCTTCCTGACAGCCTGATGCTTCCCCATAGCTCTGTCTTCTGTCGTTGAAATGCAGCTCTGCTGTGCTCAGGTCATTAGGATTCTCATCTTCTCTCTTCATATGACACACATCAAGAGGATTTGTTCTCTCCTCCTGAGAAAAAGTTCCAATTAAATATGCTCATTAAAGCCCTGTGATTCTCCTGCCTTCTTCAAATGCGTAGCAAAAATGAATCACTTTCTGCTGACCTGAAGCCTGGCCAGGGAGGGCTTGGCGGAGGGTAGGCTATGGCAATACTGCCAGAACTTTGTGGGACATACTAGGCAGTTTTCACTGTCAATGGCAGAGGATCACTGCTGTCCCTCCTGCTGGTTTTCAGAGGCTGGAGGACAACTGCATAAAGACCCCTAAGCAAAGTATCACAGTTTACCCAGAATCATATAGATGGTAACACATTGAGGTAAAATTGAGTTCAAATTTGCCTAACCCAGCCCCTCACAGGCCACCTTCACCAACCCTGCCTTTTTAAGTATAGGCTCTGTTGCAACATGTAGATAGGAAGACATTAGAACACAGGGTTTGTCTATAGATCCTGCCACTAGCTGCTTGTATAATCTTTCAACCTCATTTGGCAGGAAGATACCACTAAGACCTTGCAACTTTGCCGTTCAGACTTTTTTTTTTTAAAACTATGGTCCCAATAAGCTTAAGTACATGATTTTATCTCCTCCAAACTGGTTCACTATTTCTGTACTAACTATACTTTCTGAAGACTTCTTTCCATTTGAAAATCAACCCATCACTGCCTTCTAAAAACCATCAAGGTAGAGCTAGTCTGTATTTGATCTCCATAAACTCACCACCTACAAAATCCTCTTTTGGCAATGAATGTGTTGCCCTAGTAAGTCATTTATTTTATCATCATTTACCTTTTGATTACCATTTGGTATGTATGTCTTGACTCCCTGACCACATGGAAGGCCCTGAGGACCAGGGCATGGATTACACTTCTTTGAAAAATCCTGTTAAATCCTGTTAGCCCCTGGCTCAATGCCTTTTGCCAATCTGTAAATGTTAACTGGGTTTGTGTGGCTTCTTCCCCAGCCTCAGTCTGAACTATACATCTCATTAGTCAGTGTCTATAGGACTGTAGGTATCCTCTTTGGAAACAGTAACAATCATGTTTGAGTTGCTGGCCAGAAGCCTGGTGCTCCCCCATGGCAAATGTTCAGTTTCTGTTGTGCAGGAAGAACTGGGGAAGGACACTCTGACCTACACCCATGCTCCCATGCCAGCCTACAGGTCTTACTGGTGCCGAAACCTCACCATGTCTGCACACCGCCATGTGTCCGACAGGATTAGAATAAGCTTTTCTGTGATGCGAGCCAAGAAAAAAACATCGGCAAATATGGAGAAGATGGTACCAGGCCCCTGGCCCATTTAGATCAGCTTCTGTGCCAGCTCACTTTTTGTATCAAGTCCCATGTTGAGTGTAGATAGTAACTGTATCTTCTCTCCTCTCCAAAAGCTGGTCTGCAGATGCCAAATTCATAGCGGTCATCTGTTGGGCTGTCTCTCCACAGCACCTGCAGCTCCAACTAAATCCAGAGGTTGTCAGTATCTCGGTACTCAGGATATAATGGTGATGCCAAGAGTTGAGAAAGTGATGAGTTCAAATTATCTTGTCACCTTTTTTTTTTTGGAGGCTCCAAAACCCTATGCTGAAAGAAAGCAGAAAGGATTCCAGGTGCATTGTATTTAACATACATCTTGTATTTCAGCAAAAAGAGAAAATACAAAATGATTCAGCAAATAGTGAAGAGCTCAGTGATTTTTCCAGAGGCATGATGTCATTTTATTGCTGCCACAATTCTGAGTTAATGACCTTCAATGTGATTTTAATAGCCAGCTGCTTCCCAGTTTCATTGACATGGCAAGATAAACTAATTTTGGCTACAGCTAGAAGAGAAAGCTCTAGCCATAGTCTTTAAATTGTGCTACTTTAAGATTGCTTGAAGAAGGTGGTGAGCAGGAAGGGTTCTAAACAGGGGATAAATGACAGGGTTAAACATAAAAGCCTTTTTATCATTTATATCTGTGTAAAGATAATTGACATTTTAAAACAAAAATAGTAATAAGTTGTGGTGTTTTAAAAATGTAGAAGTCAAATCCTACAACAACAATAGCATGAAAGTCAAGAGGGAAGAAATGGAAGTATACTCTTGTACAGTTCAAATATTGCTACGAGGTGGTGTAATATTTTTTAAATAGACAGGAATAAGCTTAAGAAAATGACAATAAATCCTAAAATCAAACAACAAAGATCTAACTTATTTGACAATATAGATATAATAAAATGGAATATCAATACAAAATTCATGTGATTCAAAAGAATGCAAAGAAAAAGAAGGGAAAACAAGAACAAATAGGACAAATAGTACTTAAATAGCAAAGTAACTGATTTCAACCCAATCATCAATAATCACATAAAATATAAATGGCCTAAACACCCCCAATTAAAGGACAAACATTTTCAGATTCAACCTTAAAAGCACTCATATGCTGCCTATAAGAAAATAGTTTAAATACAAAAATACAAACAGGTTAAAAGCAAGAGCATGGAAAAAGATACCGTGGTGACATTAAATTAAAAAAAAAGGAGAGACTTGATTAATAACAGACTGGAGGATTTAAAAACAAAGAATATTATCAAAGATAAAGAGGATAATTTACTAAATGAACTAATTCATATAGCAAAAGTAATAATCCTAAATCTTTATGCATATATTGCAGAGCTGAACAGCTTATATAACCTCAAGAAGAATTAGGAAAATCTACCATTATGGTTTAAGACGTCAGTATTCCTCTCAATAATGACTAGAAAAATATTAAAACTCAGTAAAGATGCAGAGGACTTGAAAACATAATTGACAGCTAACGCAATTAGCATTTACAGAACACTTCATCAGAAAGTATTAGAATACACAGTCTTAAGTACAAATGAAACGTTCACTAAAATAAACCATATTCTAGGTCATGAAAAAAATCTGAATTTACAAGGATTCAAGTTATATGAAGAGTGCTCTCTGACCACATTTCAAGTAAATTAAAAATCAATAAAGCTCTAGAAGATCTCAAAATGTATGGAAACTAAGTAACACTTTACCAAATAACCCATTGGTCAAAGAATAACTCAGACTAGAGATTAGAACTTGTTTTAGACTAGGTAAATAAAAACACAGAAATGGTTGAGATACAGGGGAAACAGCACTTTAAGGGAAATTTATAGCCCTGAATACCTGTAATAGAAGAAAAATAAAGCAGTTTAATATCAATTACCTCAGTTCCCATATTACTAAATTAGATTAAAAAGGCAAATAAAACTCAAAGTAGGGGTAACAAAGAAAATGAAGATCAGTTCAGAATTCAATAAATGGAAAACAAAAAGACAATAAATTCAAAGAAACCAAAATCTGGTTCTTTAAAATAATTTTAATAAGGTTGTAAGTTCTCTATCAGTTGTAAATCAGGAATAACAAGATTGAAACTACACATATCAGGGGTGAGAGAGATGATGTTAGCCATAAATTCTAGAGATATTCAATGATGATAAGAAAATATTGTGGACAGCCTAATGCCAATAAGCTCAGTAACCTAGATGATATGAAAAAGAACAAGAAATCATAACTGAATAACTCTTTATCCATTACAAATGAATTTGTAGTTAAAAACCATAGTCACAGAAGACTCCCCGCTTATTTCACTGGTGAATTTTATCAGAATTGTAAGAAAGAAATGATACCAATTTTATATAAACTCTTCCAGAAAACTGAAATGGAAGGAAGGTTTCCCAGTGTAATGGGTAGTCTGATAGCAAAACCAAGTGAAGTCATTTTAGCTAAAGAAAAACACTGACCTATAGAGCTCACCAATATATATACAAGAAAACTACCAAATTGAATGTTTATTTCATGAATGAAATGCAAGTTAATGTTTAAAGTACCTTGTTAATAGATTTTTTAAACATATGATCATTTTGGAACTTACACCAAAATATATTTAATAATATTCAACATCCATCCCCTACAAAAATTCTGAGTAAACATACAGAAACTAGCTTCAACCAGATAAAGAGCATCTATAAAAATATGCATTGTTTTACAAGGTTTAGGATACAAGATAATAGAAGAATAAATTGCATTTCAACATGCTAAATATAAACAATAGGAAAATGAAATTTAAAAAACAATACCATATGTAATAGGGTAGTGGTGAAAATAGATGTCCAAGATTTATCTCCTAAAATTATAAAATGTTGCTGAGAGAATGTAAAGGAGACAAATGGAATCACAGACTGTATTCATGGGTTGGAATTCTCAGTATTATTAAGGTTTTGATTCTCCCCAACATTATCTATGAATAATATGCAATCTCAACACTCCAGTAGGATTTTAAAAGGAATTGACAAGCTGACTCATATGAAAATTCAAAGGACTTAAAGTCAAAACATTGAAGAACAAGTTGAAAGACTTGTTCTACTTGACTTCAAAATTTATAATAAAGTTACAGTAATCAAGATGGTATAATTGCCGCAATGAACAGTGCCACACTGTTCACAATAGCAAAGGTATGGAAACAACCCAGATGTCCAAAAATAGATGACTGGATCCAGAAGATGTGGTACATATACACAATGGAATACTATTCAGCATTCAAAGAAGATAAGCACATGCAATTTGCAGTGACATGGATGGAATTAGAGGGGATCATACTCAGCAAAACAAGCCAGAAAGAAAGAAAAGTATCAAATGGTTTCACTTATAACAGGACTATAGGGAAACCAAATGGGAGAGAGACACTTGGGGGGTGGGGGGAGGGGGAGGATAAGGGCACAAAATGGAGTAGATAAGAACACAAGGGACCACGGGGATGGATCACAGGTGAATTGGTGGTGGGTTACCCAACGGGAAGACAAAATGTAAAAGATATAAATAAAATAAAAATATATATTAAAAAAAAGACGGTATAATTGTAACATAAAAGATTAAAAAAGCAGAGAGAGAGGGAGAGAAGATAGCAGAACAGAGTTCAGAAATAGGTTCATACATATTTGGTCAATTGACTTTTGATAAAGAAAATAATCCAGAGGAGAAAATATGTCTCTCCAAAAGAAATGGTACAGGAAAATTGAATAAACACGCCCCCCCCCATTAAAAAAAAAACTGCTCCATACCTCATGGCATATTAAAAAATGAACTCCAAATGGATTATCTATCTAAATGTAAAATCTGAAACCATAAAATTGCCAGAAAAAAAAAAAACCTGAAAAAATCTGTAGGACCTTGAATTAGGTAAAGATTTCTTAGACATGATACCCTTTAGGATCCCTTCAGGATCCCTTTAAAAAAACTTTATAAACTTTTAAAAGATAATGAAAAGATGGGTGGCAAATAAGCACACACAAAAGTTTAACATCACTAGTCATTAAGTAGATACAAATTCAATTCTCAATAATATAACTATGCATCTATTTAAATAATATTTTAAAAATCAAATATACCAAATATTGACAAAAACATGGAGTGACTCAAACTCTTCTATACTGCTGTAAGATTCTGAAATAATGAAACCATTTTGGAAACAAATGTACTTTTACCCATCTGTTCTGTATGGCCCGCCACTCCACTCCAAGGTATTTACCTAGAATAAAGGAAAGCATATGTCAATACAAAGATTTGTATGCAAATGTTCACAGCAACTTGATTTGTATTAGACCAAAACTGGATTATCCATACAGTGTTGTATCACTCATTGGTGTGAGGTGGTATCTCATTGTGGTTTTGATTTGCATTTCCCTGATTATAAGTGATGGTGAACATTTGTTCATGTACCTGTTGGCCATTTGCTTTTCTTCTTTGGAGAAGTGCCTTTTTAGCTCTTCTGCCCATTTTTTGACTGGATCGTTGGCTTTGTTTTTGTTGAGTTGTGTGAACTCCTTGTAGATTTTTGTTATCAGTCCTTTATTGGTTGTATTGTGTGCAAAGATCTTCCCCCAACTAGTGGGGGAGGGAGAGGATAAGGGCACAAAATGGAGTAGAAAAGAACACAAGGGACCACGGAGATGGGTCACGGATGAATTGGTGGTGGGTTACCCAAGGGGAATACAAAATGCAAAAGATATAAATAACAATTAAAAATATATATTTATTAAAAAAATTAAACACTAACTACCAAGCCAAAAAAAAATGTTGTATCACTCATCAGTAAAAAAGAATGAACTCTTGATACATGTAACAACATGGATAGATCTCAAAACATGCTTGGGATATAAACCAGACCAAGAAGAGTACTTTCTGTGTGATTCCACTTATATAAAATCCTAGAAAATGCGACCTAAAGATAGAACACATTTCAGTAGTGGCCTGTGGGGGGAAGGGCAAGAGGGATGGATTACCAAGGGGTATGTGGAAATATTGGAATACTGTTTTCTTGATTGTGATGACAGTTTCACAAACGTATACATAAGTCTTAATTTATGAAATTGCCCACTTTTGATCAATGCAGTGTTCTATATGTCACTTATACCTCAGTAAAGCTCCTATGATGCATACATGGAGAAAGTTGAAAATTCATGGACCACATCAATTGAAAAGAGGTGACTAGCTAAGTACTCACACAGACTAGCACTCAGGGTTTCAGTTTTGTTTCCCCAGCTCAGCAACTTGTTTCAGTTGTCCTTCCACTACCTATTTGAATCTGTAACATCTAAGACAATGTCACTACTAAGAAAATGTAATTTCTGAATGGTACTCCTGGTTCAGTTACAGTAATAACAAATTGCAATAATAAAAAAATATTTCTCAGAAAATTTCCCAAGAGAGTGTGAAATAAATTCTAATGTTTTCCTCGTGCCCTTATGCATGTATTGACAACACTCACCTGAGAGTAAGATCTGAAGCTGCTGAACCAGACTCGCCCAAGGCAGCTAAAAAGTCTGCACGCAAGATTAAGTACCCTGCTTAATTTGCAGTCCTGGCAAGTCAATGGATGTTGACTTTATTAGTTGGTTCTAAGACTGGGAATAAAGGAATCCATAGAAATCATTTAGCTTCCCTGAAGTCATCTTAAGTTCAATGAGTTCTAAATTCATATCCCAACTAATCAGCCAAATCACTGAGCTGTATCAGTCAGAGATGACACTCTTCACTACTGTAGGGAAAGAACAGAAAAGGAAGAAGCCTCAATGCCTATTTCAGGGAATTTCCCAAAGAGCTAGGTGGTCAGGTCATTATTATCCTGTGAACAAAAGACTAAATAGACAATGTCCCAAGGCACGTGCACCTGGGCAAGTCCTCTGATCTTGTTGTGCCACAGTTTCCACCTGCTCCTCACTCACTACACTCCAGCCACCTGGGTCTCCTGTTCTCAGTGGCCTTGAAGGTGTAGTTCCTTGTGTCTGGCACAATTTACCCTTCATGTAGCTGACAAGTGAATGTCACATCTGATGGAAAAAGACAAATATTTAATTTCTGAAATCTAGACCAGAAAATAGAGTATGGACCACCTGATTCAGTCCTTTTGTTTTACAGATGAGAAAACAGGGACTTGGAAGGATGTTGACATTCACAGCTAGCATAGAACTTGGTTTCCTGTTTTGGACCTGTTGTCTTTCCATGCTGCCTCCCAAGACAAAGGGCAGAATTTCTTCTTTATCACATCAGGTAAGATAACAAATGTTCATAAAACATTTATTTTTGCAACTTAGCTTGGTTTGATGTTTCATGAAGATTTTGACATGTGGACGTGATCCCCTCCTCCTCAAGTTTCAGGTTCAATCAATATTTAGTAACCACCTACTGTAATGACAGACATTGAGCCGCTGAGCTCCATGATGCAGCAGGAAGTACAGGGGTCTCTTTGGACACGAAGAACAATGGGTTGTGAGGACAAGAGCACTGAAGAGCTTCTCTTGCCATCTGTCACCTCTGCTTCTCTCTAATCATCATTATATTCTCCTCATTTGATAGAAACCTCAGCATCTGGTTCTCTTGGCTGAAAACAAAATCTGTAACAGCTGTGGGAAGATATGTTACAGAGTCAATAAATGGCTCAACTCCCTTAGTCTCAGCACCAAACTCCCAAGGAAGAAACAATTGACCCAGGGTGTCCATCCCTGACCCCTCGAGTATAGCCAAACGGTCAGAATTGTATTGTACAACATGGCAGCCCCCAGAGGAACTACAGAGATGGAAGGCCAATTCCAGAAAAAGCTGGAAAACACTCAGACAAAGCATTGATTGCTATGCATATATATGAATTAATTTAGCACTCATATTACTCCCATTCATTTATTTATTCATGAAATAATTGTTGAATATTTTAGATCATAGGGATATAGGAGTGAGCAAAATAAATAGAGAAGGCAGAAGAAAAAGATAAACAAGGAAATACATTCTGTGTCATATAGTGGTAAAATGGCATGAAAAAAACAGGGTTAAGAGTAAAGGTGGGATGTGGATATAGGCACACATGTGCACTCTTTTATGTGGCATGAGCAGTGGGGACCTCCTTTAGGAGAATGGTTGACTTGAAATATAAAGGAAGTGAGGGAACAAGCCATGAGGCTATGGGGTAAAAACAGAAAGTCCAAACCCCCTGGGACTGGAATGTGCCTTGTGTTCCCCTCAAAACCCAAAACTTTGAATAGCTCTTGCAGATGAAAGCAAGAGTGCCAGTAGATGCTGTCTGAGAGGTGAGAAGAGTCAAATCAGGTCTGACATTGAACTGTGTCAACCACTGTAAGGAATCCATCTTTTATTCTGAGTGAAATGAAAGCTATTCAATGATTTGTAGAGCAAAGGCAACATATCTCACATGTTTACTGTGTAGAAAGGGTGATAGGAAAATAATGGTGGTCAAATTTTGGACTAATTTTGAAGGCGAAACTGATAGAGAATTTCATTGCTTTGATATGACAAATGAGGAGCTTTGATGATGGCTTCAGACCTGAGTGAATACAAAGACATCCACCGTACTAGCATGGAGAAGACTAGAGGAGAAGCAGGTCAGGGGCTGAAGGGAACTAAGAGTTCAGTTTGGGGCATGTTAAGCCTGAGATACTCTTTGGATACTCAAGTGGATGCTGAGTGGACAGCTGGCTGCATGGCTATTGAGCTCATGGGGGAGGCTCAGGCGGAGATAGCTATTTTGGACTTGTCATTACATAGATGGCTCTCATAACCTTGAAACTGGATTATATGACCATGGACATGAATATCAATATAGGAGATGAGGGCAAACGAGTGATCTCCAGGGTAGTCCAATATATAGAGGCTGGAGAGATGAGGAAGAACTGCTAAGGGTATTAAATGGGAGTGTCCAGTGAGGTAGGAAGTGAACCAAGAGAGAATGGTATTCCAGAAGCCAAATGAAAAAGTTGTTCGAAGAAGGAGGGAATGTTTAAATGAGCCACCAGTTCCCGATACTTCAATCTAAATTAGACCACTGGATTTAGTAGCATGGAGTGCACATGTACCTCACTAAGGTTATCCCCCCGGCACCCATGAGTTATTGCAAGCAGAATCCAAGCATAGCGAATCCAAAGGAGAAAATAGGGAGAGAGAGAGAAATCAGAGACAGTTAGTATGGGAAAGTCTGGAAAAGTCTGCTGTAAAAATAAACGGAGTAAGGTGTCGGGTGAGATAAGAAGTTTGGTTTTAAGATGATTGCTTCTTAGCTTTTTAGCTAAAATCAAATGTAGGAAGATGAAACTATTGAAACATCTTTTTATACTTATGTGAATGATCCAGTAAAGAGATAAACAACTGATTGTATGGGAGAAAGAGAGGGGAGAAATATTTGAGAGATGTCCCCCTTATAGGTGGAAATGATGGGATCTAGGGCCTTAGACAAGAAGAAACAGATTGATCTCAGGTAAGAAGAGAAAAGTTTCAGCTTTAGAATGAGAAGAAAGTGAGTCACATGTTAGCAGATGCTGGTGAAGTGGTAAATCTAGTGGAAACAGAGAAATTTCCTTTTCCAAGTTCCTTTTATCCAAATGAAGTAAAAAGGGAGGCTGGAGAAAGAAACTTGAATGTTTGAGGAGATAAGAGAGAGTCTAAAACATAAACAACTAAAAGATTATGTGGAGTAGAGAAATTTAATGGTATTTCCATGCATTAAATGTCTGGTCATGAAGTTAAAGTGACATTAGACAGCAGGGGTAACTGTTATTTTCCAGGTACTTAGCAGTAGATGTGAGGTCACAGAATAAGTGGGGTATTGAATTTAATCAGCTTTGGGGAGGATGGCCAGTCAAATAAAGATAATTTTGATGAAAGACATGAAAGGGTGCAAAAGAACAAAAAGATGGAAGGATCAGTGTTTGCATCTTAGTGGTGTTGAAAATTCATTGGAGTTGAGATATAAAAAGTGTTTTGCTGCAAATATACAAGTTTGATCAGAAAATGAAATGCATATGTGAAATACTGAAATCAAGCCTTATGATTAAGAATAGGCATAAGCAGCATTATTTACAATAGCTAAGTTATGGAAACAACCCAAATGCCCCCAAATTGATGACTGGATCAGGAAGGTGTGGTACATATAAGCAGTGGAATACTATTCAGCAAACAAAAAAGATAAACATATGCAATTCGCAGCAACATGGATGGAGCTAGAAGGGCTCATGCTCTGCGAAATAAATATCAAATCGTTTCACTTATAGGAGGAATATAGGGGAGCCAAATAAGAGATCAAGAGGAGAAAATAACACAAAAAACAAAAACAAAAACTAGCAGGCAGCCATAAATAAGAGATATTCTACAGAGGAAGGGGAGGGAAAGAGCACAAGGGACTATGGTGATGGTTCATGTGTGATTTGGTGGTGGGTAAACTACGGTGAATACAAAACATTGTAAAGGATATAAATAAAAAATGAATTTAAAAGAAAAGAAAAGAATAGGCATAAGTTTGGTGATTTACCAGAGGTCTAGTGAGTGGAGGACCCAAGTTTCATTTCACTCTGTCTGATTGCAATGACTTGGCCTTCATCAATATTCCCCTGGTGTAGCCACCAGTGCTGAGAACTTCTCTGCCTCCTGGTCTTCTCCTGGTCCTCTCCAAGTACCTCGCCACAGAACACATCCTACAGGCGTGACAGAAAGCTGAGGCTCAGAGAAGTAAGGATCATTGCCTGAATCACACAGATAGAAAGATGAACTGTTTCTGACCCAAGAGGTAGGTTGAGAACCATGCTGAAGGGTTGAAGGCCAGAATCAAGATTTTAAAAAGTGCTTACTGAGGGGGAGATAACAGTGGTGAAGGATTCTGGCCAAGCAGGAGCACATTTTTGTGGTAGCCCCAAACCTCAGAACCCTTTTCCGTTTCCTCTCATTTGCCCCTTAACTGTTGTGCAATGAAGTATTGGTCAGAATAGAAACCTTGGAAGATTTAATAATAGTTTTGTAAAGGTCATTATAAAGTGCTTTCCAATTGTTCATCTTTATCTTTTGCTTCCTGTTTTGAGAAACAGGAAGGAAAATAAACAGGAAAAGTGTATGAAAATCCCCAACCGGAGTCAATTGAATAAAAATAGTGCTGACAGGAAACGAACGTCTTAAAACTGAAAGGGGGCAGGGGACCAAGTGGGAATGAGAAATCCTGCAGTACCGATTACTTTTCATTGATACGGAAGTGATCCGTTACTGTGTAATAAAGCCAATGTTTGGGGAGCAGCTAATCACCTGTTTGCAAATCCTATCATGTTAGCCATTTCACCCAACCTGCTATCTGCCAACACCTTGTAAAGAAAATCAGACTGGGTGTGTCTCTGTGCCCAGTCATGCCAATGGATCTCAACCTAATAGGCAAGTACCTAGAAATAATTGCTAGCACTGACTAAGCACTACTCTGTTAGATATAAGACTGTGAATTTTACATACAAGATTTGAAAGGGACTGGGAAATATTGCCTTACCTTAAAATTTTCTTCTTCTTCCAAAACATTCCTAGTTTATCAATTCTAAGCCTTGATTAACTTTGTCTGCCTCAAATGTGTATTAATTCATCAAATTATCCAAAGATTGAGTGAACATACACTGATTTTTACTGATATGGGAGATCTAGATTATCATTGTGAAAGCAGAGAAGGAAAAGAGACAGCCCTCTGGGGACTAATAATCTAGTTAAATATTTAAACTAGGATTTGTTTAGTCTGTACTATTTTGCTGCCTATTATGAGTTTCTTAGTGAAAAGGACCCTTGATTGGAAATCTGGAGGCTTTCTTTATTCCTTTTCCCTCTGCCACTAACTTAATCATCTCTGAAAACCATAGGTGAATCATTTCCATTATTTGGGATTCAGTTGCAGCTGACAAAGGAATGATTTGCTTCATTGGCCCTATAATCTCTTCCAGTACTAACTGTGAGTATATTGCTGTTTTGTTTTTATTAATTAAATGAACATGTGTAGAATACGATGTGTCCTGCACTTTACAAATATTATCCTAGTTACTCCTTATAACAATCCTATTTGTTGGTACTATTATCTGTCATCTCTAATAATATAATATAGTAATCCTGTAATAAGACTATTACCCCTTTGACATGATGATACTGAAGCACAGAATCATTTGAAATACAGGCGATGCACTTCACTCTTGAGGCATCAATCTACTTTGTTTTGCTGAGTGACTTATAAGCCGTCTGGGAAACACAAGTATACTGTAGTCACCCACTAGATACAGCAGAGCAACAAGGAGTCTATCTCAGCCACAACTCAAAGCAGGGAGTCCCTTTGTGTCCCTTCTCTGCCCCACCTATACTTTTCCCTCTCTTTAGTGAGAAAGTACAGCAAGTCCTCATTTAACATCATGGGCAAATTCTTGGAAACTGCACCTGAAGCAAAACAACATATAACAAAAGCAGATACTCAAATAACATCTTGTTCAATGTCTACTGAGATTTTTTCTTATGAACATTATCATTTTGAGTGAAATGACATTATTTGAGGACCATGTATGAAAATATCTAATACAGAAACTGGGTCATTTTACACTCTAAAACAAGTCTCAGTCCTCTTTCCTCTCCTTTTTCCTCCCCTCTCCCTTCTTTCTTTTCTCTTTTATACTCATTCTTTCAGTCTTTTATGGTGCTATTCTTTTCATTCCTCTGTTTTCTACCAAATATATTTGCTCATTTCCACTCCCAAACTATGTATCTCTACCACAGAATTTTAAATTCCTCCTGACTTCATCTTCCATCTACTTTCAGAGTCCATTTATGTTCAATGGTTGGATCACACTGCAGCTGGGTCTTTTCCACAGTCCTGCAATGTGATCCCCAGGGCCCCCTTTTATTGCTACCACAAGCTCCCCCCTCGCCACCTCCCATGTCCCTGCCATTCCAGCTTTCCATTTTGCCCCTATGCTTTAAAATTTCTACATCAGGGGCATCAGTAAACACCAGGATTGACCTGATCCTATCTTTCTCAACACTCCACCTATTTGACAACACAAAGTGGAATTTGCCAAGGCGAGTTCATTGGTATATTACTGAATGGGAGTCAAAGACATCAGCTTAGACATAACAACATGTACAGAGCAAGTCTTCTACAAGTCATTTGATACTAATAATATTTAAAGTAGTGACATTTGCAGCTTTTTGTAAGTCAGAGAAGTAGTAATATCTGCATTCATTACTGTGACTCTCATTTGCATTATTACCTCATTCTTGAGCAGTAGAGAGAGGTGATGCTGCCCTGCTCTCTCCCACGTTGTACATACCGTGACTATGTAGCACCCATGGGAGACCTTCATACAGGAGTAACATCTAGAAAATATTTCATGGTGGAGAAATAGGTTCAAACTACCGGGGTGGGGGAAAGAGCAAGGACTTTGAGTTGGAAGACTTGGAGTTCAATCCAAGATTTTCATTTACTTATAGTTTAACTTTGGGTGAGTCACTGCCTTTATTTAAATCCCAGTTTTTCATCAGTAAAATGAAGAATTGGTCTGTCAATCCCTAAGGTGCCTAATGCTTTAAAGTTCTAATTTTGCATGTTTTGAAGTTTATTGTCCAAAATATCCAAGTATGCAATTTTGTCAATTTTGTCAAATTGCATACAACACAGCAATTGCTAAGCTCTCTATTAAGTGGCCCTCAGTAATGAGTATTACTATGTTAAGTAGGGTCTGAGGACATTAAAAAACAATATGTAAAACATGGTTCCTAACCTCAAGGAGTCAATTTGTGGGGGGAAAAGTTGGTAAGGATAATTAGCAAAAATAAGTGGGAAGTGAATTTTTTCTAACTCGACCTGATATTCGGAACCATAACTTGAGGATCAGCGTCATCACACTATGGGCTGTAAGCTGTGCTCTAGAGAAGGAAAGGGTTTTGATTAGTAGACAAAAGAAAAAACTTTTAGATAAAAGGAGAGCATGTAACTAATGCCTGAAGCATTGCTGAAAATGTAACTGGGCTCATGTATAGTGGCACAAGTATTAAGGCACAATATTTCAAATTGATTTCCTTGAATGATTGGGAATCAGCCAAGGTTTCTGGAGCAGATAAATAATAGAAATGCACAAACTAAATGACAAATTAAAAAGATCATCTATGTATGTGTCTAACCTGGACATCTGAAATGCTGTAGTTTCAAGAGCCAAGGACATGTAGAAGTTTTTCAAAGTGTAATAAAATAATAAAAGAATGAAAACCTCCTGCCTCTCATTTTCTGGTACTCAGATCTGGGGACCATTAGCTGGAGCAGTTGAGAGTTTTAATTGCCTGTTAATTGACACTGCGTGGGGAGGGAGGCAATTGCTAAGGTAACCAGGTCCCAAGCCATATGGGGCTTGCAGAGTCATTCCAATACCTTGAGCTACCCTTGGAAATGAAGAGTCAGTCTTGTTAGGATTTCCAGTCCATGGCAGAGCACCTGCTCCTAATATTCACCCAAAAGAAGGTAGGACCATGATCTAGACCAATTGCCCTTCTGGGTGATTTTTAAAAAGAGATTTGATGCTGAAATGTCATAAGGAAATGTGAAAAAGTAAATTTCTCTCATTGAGCCCCAATCTGTCTGCTAAAACAGTTTAACTGGGTCATCCTTAAAAAAAAAAAAGCAGAATTTTGTAGTCACAAAATGCTAGAAGTGGAACTGCTCTTAGAAGCCAACACTTTCATTTGTCTGATGGAGAAATAGACTCAGAGTGGAGAAGGCAGTTTTTCAAGGTCAAAGTTTAATTAAGACAGACCTAGTGATACGGAGATTGTTGTGAATGAGCCCCCAAATATTTGACACATGATAATACTAACTGGAACCATGGTCCATGTGGCAAAGAATTGAAAAATGCACGCCAACAGCAGTAGGCAAGCAAGTGAAGGAAGTTTATTTAAAGACACAGGCCAGCTCCTGGGAGCAAACAAGGGTTAAAGAAACAGGCTAACTCCTGCCAGCAGCATGCAAATCTGAGATTTATGCAAAGACAGCAGTATGGCTCCCACATGGGAGGGGTCTGGAATGGGTTGCTGCTGGCGAAAATATCTCTAGGATTTTTATAGTTATGCTCATGTTGTGGGTCTAGGAGATGAGCTGTGGTGATCGTGCAGTTTAATTGGTCAACATTGGCCAATGTCCTAACATAGATTAAACAGTGATGATGACATGGGCTTTTTTCTTCTTGTTGACTTTTCTCTATTTTTTGTGTCCATGGGGTCCCATGTCTTCCGGGGTCCCAGTCCTTATCCCTCCTGTTATGTCTCCTAGGGCCGCAGTCTCTATCCTAGTCCCTCGCTAGGATTAGATGTCAGGTTTCACAACTTCCAGGCAACCATTCTAGTTCTTCAAATGACCTCACAGAATTATTGCTCTTTGAAATAAAGAAGGAATTATGAACAGTCTTCAAGATAAAGGTAGTAGATAGTAAGGATAAAAATAGAGGTGGGTATGGGGCCTCTGGTTCCTTGCAATTTCCATGCATGTTAAATACTGTTTGTGTAAAAGATTCTCCAATTCCATCAGTTTCCTAGCTGTCACCACAAAGTGAGGAAGACTTTGGTGATTCCATATGCAAAAGTTAAATTGTTCTTTAGCGAATCAGCCTCTAGAATCCTGCATATTGTGATAAAACTATTCAATTTAAAATCCAAATTTCAATCTCTCTCTCCTTGCTCCCTATCCACTTTTTACCCTGCTCTGCTTTTATTCCCCCTTAGCATTTATTCTAACTTACCATGTGATTTTTTATGAAGCTTTTTGGACTCCCCACTCCAGAATGTAAGCCCACCAAGGATCTTTGCCTGGTTCCTAGGAACCCAGAGTGCTCAATAAATATTTTGAGTGAGTGATAAGTAATACCTGGATATAGTAATACTACTTACTTTGAACAATTCACATACTTTTACGCCATGACTTGTCTCTGCAAAATGGGGAGAACAATTCACCTAATAGGGATGTTATGAAGATCAAGTGAAGTAGTAGTACCTTGAAGACATATACATGGCCCAGAGGTACATAAAAAGGTTCTCCATATCACTAACCAGCATGGCAATGCAAACCAAAATCACAATGAGATATCACACCTGTTGGAATGACTTTTATCAAAAAGAAAGAAATAACAAGAGTTGGCAAGGGTGAGGAGAAAAGGAAACCCTATACACTGTTTGTGAGAATGGAAATTGGTGCAGCCACTATGGAAAACAGTATGGCAGTTCCTCAAAAAATTAAAAAAAGAGCTTCCTTATGATCCAACTATTCTACTCCTGGATACTTACCCAGAGAATTTGAAACCACTCATTAGAAAAGATAAACGCACCTCTATGTTCACTGAAACAATATTTATAAATAGCCAACATGTGGAAACAATCTGTCTACTGACAGATGAATGCATTAGGAAGATCACACACACACACACACACACACACACACACACACACACACACACACACACACACACTGAAATATCAGTTGGTCATTTAAACAGAGAATATCATCTAGCCATTTGTGACAACTCGGATGGACCTTGCGGGCACTATGCTAAGTGAAATCAGTCAGATAGAGGAAAAAAATACCATTTGAGCTAACATACATATGGAATCTGAAACAAAACAAACCAGCAAATTCATTGATACAGAAAATACATTGGTGACTCTCAGAGGCAGCAGGTGTGAGGGCAAAGTGGTAAAGGTGGTCCCAAGGTGAAAGTTTCCAGTTATAAAATAAATAAGTCCTGGGGGTGCAATAAACAACATGGTGACTATAGTTAATAACACTATCTTATATATTGGCAAGTTATTGAAAGAGTAAATCTTAAAGTTTGTCATCACAAGAAAAATAACTGTAAACTTATGTCATGATGGATGTTTACTAGACTCAGTAATCATTTCACAGTATACATAAATATCAATCAATATGCTGTACACCTGAAACTAATACGATATTATAAACCAATTTCTCAATTTTAAAATTCTTTAATTTAAATATAAAAAGTAAATCTATAAATTAATTGAATAAACTAGTGGAGAATTTTAAAATATATATCAGAGTTCAAAAGGTTTTATAAATATATGAGGATTCCAGAAAGGATTTTTGAAACATGAGATGCTGAATATTAAATGAAAAAAGAAAATATCTTGCACAATATTGGACTCCAAGGTGGCCCTCAGTACTACTGGCTCTCTTCCCCTGAATGTTTGAAACCACAAATACCCATTTCTCAGTCATTTCACTCTTTCACCAATCCAAACCATACCAGGAACTCCCCATCTTCTTGCTGGGTAGCTGGGAATTTTTTCTGTGTCTTTAGACAGTAAAGATAGGGCTTGGTGCATACTGGGTAGAGGCAGTTCTGGTTCTGTGGGATCAGGGAAGAAGCACTGCCTTTAGAAACACCTAGAACAAATTGGCTCTGCCACTTTTCAATCATGTGATCTGGGAAAGTGACCTCACATTTCTGTTTCTGAGCCCAGTTTCCTCTTATGAAGAATGGGGATTATAGTCCCTATTTCACAGGGTCAGAGGAGATGTCGAGGACAGAAAGTTTGTAAATTACCTCTATAATCATAGGTGCCAGGAGAAAATCAGAGTACCTCCTGTAAGTGGAAAATAGATTGATTTATTGAAAAGACTTTTTTCTGGAAGATGAGTTATAAATCAGCATATCTGATTTTTCCATTATTGTGTATTAACACAGCACATCAAAGTTTGCATATTTATGAATTACAGAATTTTCTGACCAGATTTTCTATTTACATTTGTCATTTTGCAAATGATGATACATTACAGAAAAATGCTACTATAAAAAATTAAATTTACTGAGGAATAATTTTTTAAATTAAAAATTTCACAGATAGGGAAATTCCTTAGAATTTTCAAAGCACTTCATGGTTTACAAAACAGGTTCATATCCATTATCTCATACAATCATCTTTGTAACCCTGTGCAACCCTGCATATTGATTAGAACTATAATTCTAAACCTTTTTAGTCATTCTTCCCATTTTATTCACTCTATGTTTTTGCACTACAAATATATTGAATTTTCCCCACTTCCAGATCATGTTTTGTACTTGGATTCTCTTTTGCAAACCTTTGCTCAAATTGTCCCCTCAAGTTATTGCCCAAGTCATCTTCCTCCTCATCCCCCACACCTACTTTTTAACACACTATCCAGCTGCAAAACCTAACCTCAGTCCTCTCTCTTCAAAAAGCCTCCCTTGGTTCCTTTATTGGTGCTTTTAGAGGACATCTGCAGTTATCTTTTTTTTTTTATGTTTTGCCTGTCTAGTATCCTTTCTTTAATTTTATGATAGCAATAAACTTTCTTTTTCAAAGGGTCCCAGTGGGACTATAAAGTGCAGTGCTTGCCCCCCTCTCTGCCCTCCCACCACCACACACACTCAATTGAAGTTGGACATGGATCCAAATCAAGCAAGAAGGCACCCTGCCAGATGTGGGCAGGAGTCGCCGGCAGAGGGCCCTTCCACTGTGAGTTCCAGCTACCGCAGCGGCACTGTCTAAAGAAACTCTTCATGACCTCCGCCCACCAGGATCCCAAGAGTTGCCTTTCTGATTTTGTCTTTCCCAAATTGTATCATTACCAACTCTTCCGTCAATTCTGAGAATTACCCAGTTTTTCCTCAACAAATTATTTTATTGATTAAAGTTTCTGTTGTGAGCAAGCAGGGAAACTGAACTGTCACATGTCAATATTTCCAGAGCTCTTTCTTGGTGACCTGATGCTGTTCCTCACCTTTGTGCTTTGGACAAAAGATATTGGGACACGCACTTTCCTCTCCTGTTGAGCTGTTTTTGCTCCTTACCAGGATCTGTAACACCTTCAGCTCCTACTGTTCCCTTGCACACCTGCGTTCTCAAAATACCTAATTGAGAAAACATGTATTTTTTTAGATTGGCAAACACTCAAATGTTCTTGTGATACTCAGTTCTAAAAGAGAAAATTTTCTCAAATGCTTGGGATGATTGAATTCTAGAGCTGGAGGAATCCTGTGAGTTCAATTGCTGTTTAAGTCGATGCTCATATCCTTAACACATCATCCATGTGAGAATAAAGTACAAATAAGATAAGAATGTCAGTAAAGGCAAGGTGACTGTCACCTCTCTTGGGGAGAGTTACTCTCTGTATCATCCTTCTCTCTTGTTCAAGAGCCAGACCAAGAGGCAAGACTGAAAGAAGAGAAGGAACAGGGCAGAAATTGGTCCCCAGAAGAAAAACAGATAAAACAGAGAAAGTTAGGAAACTGGTAAAGGCAAAACTAAAATTTTAATGTGCTTATGGGGTTTCCCATATTCATTTGAAGATCTTTAAAAGTGCAATTCAACAATCCAGTCAAAAAATGGGCAGAAGAACTAAAAAGACACTTCTCCAAAAAAGAAAAGCAAATGGCCAACAGGTATATGAAAAAATGTTCAACATCACTTATAATCAGGGAAATGCAAATTAAAACCACAATGAGATACCACCTCACTCCAGTGAGAATGGCGCACATTAATAAAACAGGTAACAACAAAGGTTGGCAAGGATGTGGAGAAAAAGGAACTCTCCTACACTGCTGGTGGGAATGCAAATTGATCAAACCACTATGGAAAGTTGTATGGCATTTCCTCAAACTCCTAGAAATGGAGCTTCCATATGACCCAGCAATACCACTACTGGGAATCTACCCAAAGGACACAAAAACACTAATCCGAAAGGATGCATGCACCCGCATGTTTATTGCAGCACTGTTTACAATAGCTAAGGTATGGAAACAACCCAGATGCCCAAAAATAGATGACTGGATCAAGAAGATGTGGTTCATATACACAATGGAATACTATTCAGCATTCAAAAAAGACAAACACATGCAATTTGCAGCAACACGGATGGATTTAGAAGGGATCATGATCAGTGAAATAAGCCAGAAAGAAAGAGATAATTATCAAATGATTTCACTTATAACAGGAATATAGGGGAGCCAAATAAGAATGTGACATTCAGCAGGGACAGAGGGGAGGGTAAGGGCTCAAGAGGGGGGAAGAGGGGAGCACGGGGGACTATGGTGATGGCTACATGGGTGAACAGGTGGTGAATAACCTATGGGGAACACAAAATAATGTAACAAATATGAATAACAAAAATAAAATATTTATGAAAAAATAAAGTGCAATTCAGTGGCATGTGAGGGAAATAAAGAGGAGGACTAACTTCAGATGCAACTAAGAGTCAGGAAAGCTCATTCCCCAGAGACTTCTCTAACGAGTCCAGGCAGAGCCACACAGCCTTTGCATTTGGTGTGGAAATAGGAACCGACTTAATGTTCTAGTGGAATTTCACTGTATTTTTTATTTTTCTGTTCAACTTTATTCCCTTTCACATTTCAATTATCATCAGATAGCACTTCTTTTTAATTTTCATACATTCTCTATTCTCTTGCTTTATAAAACTCCAGATGTAACCAGTGTATTTTTTAAAAACATTCCACTGAAACGTCACCATTATGTAAAGATTTAATAAAATATGTCCCCCAGTCTAAGAAATACATTTGTTAGCTGGACTCAAAAATTACCCTTCATATATTAAAATATTAATATACAAAACACATGTAATTTTATTAATTAAAGGATGTTTTGTTTTTCAAATGTATAAAATAGTTCAATGTGTCCCAAAGCTTATCTAATATAAGAAATATAAGAAAGCAAAAAGGAGAGATAAAGAGGGGATTATAAAAGCAATACTTGTTCAGTTGCTGATATATGTGATGCATCTTTATTTTAAAAAATGAGGAATGGACTTGCTAACAACGTAGCTGAATAAAGTCAGCTAGCAGATGCGTTCTTCTCTAGTGACAATTTAAATACTCTTTTAATAGAAAAAAATGATCACGATCAGTAATGCAACAAGAAAGGGAAACTAAACCCATGCCGCTCCATGTGGGGCAGAGACATCCAAGGAGAGAAACCAGTTTCTGGAATAGAAAAGCAAAGGATGGTGTGGTTCCTCATGCTATTCCATTCTCCCAATCCAAAAGATACCGAGGAAGGACGGCAAATCACAAATGCCTTCTGATTTGGAAGAAGCAAAGTGAAAGAGTGAAGTGTTATTCTGGGAAAATTCGTGAAAATATCTTCTACAGTGTTCATTGAACTTATGGTCAGAGGACCAAAATCTACGCGGGAAGGGCTACCAAATCTTGACCTTACAGAAAAGGCTGTGCTGACACTGAGGTGTGAACTTGCCTGTCAGTGGGGAGGGCTCTGCCCTGCCTAGGTGGAGTGGACCCCCCCTCTCCAATTAGGAAGAAACAAGGTCAGAAGGGAGAGCCTTTTTCTTTTCAGCATCTTGCCACTATCTGTATGTATGCAAACTAATGGCTAGAACCTATGAGTTCAATAACAAAATATCAACTGGAGTCATTTGCAAAAGAAGGGTATGAGTGGGGATTCTTGTATGCTTGATCATCAAGAGTAAGCCCCCTTCCCCCACCCCACCAAATTGTTATTGCATGAATGGATTGGGAAAAAAGTATCTGAAGGTAAGCTGAGGATCAGATGCAGTCCAATAAGTGACTGACAGGGACAATGTAAAGCTATCTTGGAACACTACGTTCACCCGCACATCAATTTACCAAATTCTAACATTTCAACTTATTTATCCACCAAAAAATATAGGCATATCATTTCCCTTCCACCCTCACTAACACAGAATATTATTAAGCATTCTGGTCTTTGCCTTTTCATAGGTAAAATTTTATGTGTCATTGTTTTCAACTTGTACATCCTACTAAGAAAAAGCATGATGAACGTCATGTAAAAGATAATTTTGAGATAATAAAGCCCTTTTTAAGTAGAACATAAAACCAGAATAATAAAAATGTCACAAATTTAGTCTCTAAAAATTATAAATTCTGGGTGTGGAGAAATAATATTAAAAAGGTCAAAAACAAATGACAAAGGAAACTAATTAGCAAAACATATAAAATAAAAAAGACTAATTTTATTGATTCCTAAAACATTTTTATAAATTAATAAGAGAGAATGAATAGAAAATGGGAGAAAAGGAATAAAAATATTTCTAAGTGTGTTTCTCCTCCTTTAACGTTCAAATAAATTTCACACTACTCTTGGAATTGAAATCAAAATCTTTATGTGTCTCTCCCCTGAGCATGATCTGGCTCCCCTCCACCTCTCTCATTTCATTCCTTGCCATTTTTCCCCTTTCTACCCTGTTTCAGATATACTGGCCTTCTTCCAGTTTTTTGATTACTTCATGCATTCTCTCCTCTTGGAATACACCCTCCTTCTTAAAAAGTAAAAATAAAAATAAATCCTTGTCTTCACAGACATTTAAATCTTACCTTAAATGACACTTTCTTAGAGAAGTCTTTTCTGAGCTTCACCATCCTCACCCCAAACAGAATGAAATCCTGTATTATTTGGTCTCACATTTCTCTACTCTTTTCCTTTATTGTAATTTATGGCCCACTACTGTATGAAATATCTGTGCTGATAGCTGTATCTCTTATCCACTAGATGGAGAGTTTATCCAAGGAGGTGACTGTTCTATCCCTAGGACACAGCACACTACCTGCGACCAGACAGTTGAACAAGTACTTGCTAAATTAATGATTATTTTAAGTTTCTTAACTCCTAGATCAGCCTGGTGAACAGTCCTCATTTGACTCCTTTATGGATTATTCATTATCTCTGACAATGATTGTCAAAGTATGGTTCCTGGACCAACAACATCAACATCAGCTGTTGACTTGTTAGACATGCATGTTCTTGGGACCCAACCAGACTTACTGAATCAGAAACTCTGGGACTGTGGCCCAGCAATCTGTGTTTTGATTATGATGGATATGGAAGTTTGAGAACCACTGCTCTAGGATATCGCCAGCTTTAGTACTCAACAAAGTCATATATCAAATGACTTAATTCCTACAAATGTTACTTCTCACTCATGTGACATAACAATGTGGATGCACCAAAAAGTCATTTCGAGGCTCTGCTGCCTTTGTTACATGCCTTCCAAAGTTGCCTTGAACAGTAATATCTAGGAAAACACAGAGCATGGAGACGCTACAAAAATTAACTCAGAAATCCAGAAATTATAGCTCTCCTACCTGCCTGTGACTATGCAGGTGTTTCTTTTCACAAACCTTTTCCATTTGCAAAATAGAAGCAGCAGCTCTCCTGCCCACCTGTGATTATGCAAGTGCCTCTCTTTTTCTTTGTCCTTTTCCTAATAAACCTGTCCTTTTAAAATGTAAAAGATAAAAATAAAATTAACTCAGATTCAGTCAACAACCTAAATATAAGAGCTGAGGCCATAAAACTTGGGGGAAAATTGGGGGAAATTGTCTTGGTCATATTTGGCAGTGCATGCTTAGTAGATGCATTTATTATATGATAGTGGCTGCAATTGTTATATGACATCAAAAGTAGAAATAAAGAATTGCACTTCTTCAAAGTTAAAAACTTTTTTAACTTTGAATTTTTGAATAAAAAGTTGTTATCAAGACAATGAAGAGACACTTAAACAAAGGGAGAAAATATTTGCAAATAAGAAATCTGATAAGGGCCTAGTATCCAAAATATGTAAAGTACTCTTAAAAACAAAAAGACAATATGACCCTGGACGTCATCAACATGGCGGTGAAGGGACGCTAGTATCAACTCTCCCAAAAGAAAAGCTGCCTATAAAGAGACATCAGCCAAACCCAGAGAAGATCCAGAAATGCTACATAAATCTAACACCCTCACGGGTGAGTAGAACCTGGAAAGAAGCTAAAAAGACTGATCAAGGAGAAGAAAGAACCACCATATCCCCTCTCCCCTCCCCTCAACACAAAACCGGACCAGGAGACCAAGACGAGAGGCACCTGAGGAAACCCAGAAAAAAAAAAAAAGGTGAGCAGAGGCGTTTTCCCCGGCACGGCAGAGTGATAAAACTCGAGACTGACACCAGCAGTCCCTCCAGGTAGCAACAGAGCCCTGGAGAGGGCGGAGTGCACTGGGGAAGTTGGTGGGACACGGAACAAAGTCCCGGGCAGCTGCAGTGTGGTATGGCCCCTCCCCCCACCACCATTACGGAGCCAGCACTCTAGCTCCTTTTTGGAACAGATCTCTGGGGTAGTGGTCTACCCACCCCTTCAGTGACACTATTAATAGCTAACCACTGGAGGAAACGTGGGAGAAAAAAGAAAAATCTCCCAGCTACAGGTGCGGGAAAAACACAGGACACAAGCCGCACGCCATAGGAACTTCCTGTCCTGTCCCGTGTAGGAGAGCGAGGGCTCCCGAGGCAGTTCTACTGCGCTGCTGGCAGAGAATTACCCCGGGAGGCGGTCAGTTTCATAACCCACAGATAAAGACTGCGGGCTAGGCTGCCGCAACTGCCCTCCAGGCGCCAGAGAAGTGCAGAACAAAAGCCGTGCTTGGTTGGCACTTCCCGCTCTGCCCCGAGCAGAAGAGGGAGCCAGGTCAGGGCAACCCCACCGAGGCAAGCCAAAGCCCCCCAGGCGTGCACGCCCCCGCACTGCCACGGCCCTGCCCTCCAGCCATGCAAACAGCTGAGCCCCGCCCTCCTGCCGGCCAACAGCCTCGCCCCCGCCTGCCCTCCAGCTGCCTGCACCGTCTGCGGCCCTGCCCTCCAGCCCCACGCACTTGCTTGTGCACAGCCGCCCTCCACCCAGCAAACAGCCGGACCCCACCCAACCTCCAGCTTCCGCGGCCCCGCCCTCCAGCCCTGCGAGCGTGCACAGCCACACCCCTACCCTCTGGTTGTGCGTGCGGAGCCACTGCCGCCCTCTAGCAAGTAGAACCAAGAACAATGCCTGCTGGCACCAACAGCACAGGAATGCAACGATCAGAGCAAAGCAGAAGGCCAACAACAGGAAGAAAAAAAATTGCAAATGACCCTCAAAACAATTCACCACAGAAAGAAAACCCTTCTTCAGAACCCAATAATATGGACATAGAAGATTACATCTGCCTAACAGATAAAGAATTCAGAATTACCATAATAAAAAAATAATAGAATAAAATGAGAAGAACAAAGAACTGAGGAATATAAATGAAGAACTGAAAAACGAGATTGAATCCATAAAGAAGAAAATGAAAGAAATGGAGGATTTACAAACATTAGTAGAGAGTCATAAAAGTAGATTAAAACACATGGAGGAAAGAATAAGCACTCTGGAAGATAAAGATACTGAAAGAACCAAGACAGAAAAGGAAAAAGAAAAACAAAGGAAGAAGAATGAGGAAAAGCTTCAGGAACTATCTGATACCATGAGAAAAGGAAATATCAGAATCATAGAAATCCCAGAAGGAGAGGAGAGAGACAAAGGAACAGAGAAACTTCTCAAGGAGATAATTGAAGAGAACTTCCCAAACATGAAAAAGGAAACGAAAATTGACATACAGGAAGCCAGAAGATCTCCAAACTATTACAATGAAAGGAAAAAAACACCAAGACATATGATAGTAAAACTATCTAGAATTCAAGACAAGGAAAATATATTGAAAATGATGAGTACAAAGAAACAAATAACCTACAAAGGAAACCCAATCAGGCTGACATCAGATTTCTCTGAAGAAACATTAAAGGCAAGAAGAGAATGGAGAGACATATAATATACTACATGCCAACAAATGTCAACCAAAAATACTCTACCATGCAAAGCTCTCCTTCCTCTATGAAGAAAGAATATGGACCTTCTCTGACAAACAGAAACTACAGAAATTCATCACTACCAAACCCCCACTCCAAAACTTACTACAAGAAACCATGAAGACAAAACCAACAGAGGAAAGACCAGGAAATACAGAATTCGGTAAGGACTAGAACCACAAAAAGGTAAAAAATAAAAATAATAAAATTAAATTAAAAAGACAAATGTGGATGACAGTATATCAATATTAACTCTAAATGTAAATGTACTAAACACACCAATTAAAAGACACACCATAGCAAGATGGATCAAAAAACAGAACCCAACCTTCTGCTGTCTACAAGAAACACACTTAATTGCGGAAGATAAACAGAGATTAATAGTTAAAGGATGGAAAACAATCCTACAAGCAAATGGACCAAGAAAGAAGGCAGGAACAGCTATACTTATATCAGATAAAATAGAC